>PVLD010008765.1:0-27960 GCA_004027595.1 Dinomys branickii
GTTTGTCCCAGTAGCGCGTTCTCTGTCGGGTTCAGGAGCTGAAGCCGTTCTTCCCTCCACACTCGCTCTCTCAGCTGGTCGTCTTCTTCCCGGAAGTCCTTATTTCTGTCTTCATATTGCTATATTTCATTGTTTGGGTGGTAATCCTCTGGGAGGTTCTCTCTCTGCTGCCTACCCGGTCGCCATCTTCCCGGAAGTCAAGAATTGTTTTTAAAAGTGTAAGCACAACATGTATTTTCATTACCCTTTGCATCTCTGTGAATTGTAAGCATGGCCACTGAGTCGGTTTCGCTTACGGTCCCGCACAGACACGTTACACTTTCTGCTTCTCCCTACTTCACCCCAGACTCACTTTGCTTCCGTTCACTTATGGCCATTCTAAGGGCAGAGTTCCCTGAGATGCAGTGAACCAGAAAAAGATTCCCAGGAGAGCAAAATGGAAAAGTGAAACTGAACCAGGTTAGGTAGGAGCGGAGGAAAATCCGAAGACAGGAAACATTTGCTACTTACAAACCAAGAGGTAGATTTAGGAACAAGAGCCCTGGGAGGTAGAGCACAGCCTGCAGAAAAGAGAGAGGGAAGGTGTGGGTAGGGGGCCGGTCCGATCCCAGACCATGATGACGCCCAGGTCTCCGACATACTGGGAACACCTGGCAGTGGTGGAGCGGTGTGGCTCTTCCTGCTGCAGGGTCACCTGCAGGGAACCTGCTGAGAGGGGAGAGAGAGAGAGAGAGAGAGAGAGAGAGAGAGAGAGAGAGAGAGAGAGAGAGAGAGAGAGAGAGGACAGGGGGTTTAAAGAGGGCACAATTCATTGACAAAACAGGAGAAATCTTTCAAGAAACTATGTTTATTATCATTGTACAGAAAGCAAAATCTTCTTACAGAACCTTCTTACCTCCCACCTTTTGTTCTTTGTGGAGATTTTGGGGGAAAGGGCAGGACCCTCCTGACCTCCACCCCAAGTTCTCTTTCACCCCAGTCGCCCTGGCCCTGGCCCAGCACCATGGTTGCTTCTCTCTTCTGAGATGGGTCTGTGGCCTCCAGGCAGCTCCGTTCTAGTGTCTCTGTCGCCCTCTCTGATTCACTGCCAGGGATTTCAGAATTGTCTTAATTACTCTATTGTGCAAAGATCAGGCTCTCGCTGTATCTCTTTTGCCCTGTTTCTTCCCCAGTATTTGGGACCAGAACCCTTTGAGAGTCACATCATTAAATGCAAGTCACTGGGCAGAAAATATTGAGGACAGAGAAATAAACCCCAGGGGCAAAGTCTTAGAGCGGAAGGTAAGATTAAGAGCAGCCAAAAAGGACAGCAGGCGAGTTCAACCGGATGGTTGGCCATTTCCTGTCCCTCCAATTCCCTGCAAGAGCCTGGGCTAACCGACGGAGGTGGTCAGAGGGCGGGAGAAGGAGCCTGGCTGGAAGGGGCGGACTGTCCTGCAGGCCCAGCAGCTGGCTGTCCAGAAGGACTGTGGGGACCCCCAGGGCCTCCTCCAGCTCGGTAATGGAGGGGCCTCGCCTGCAGCTCTGACCTCAAGCTAGGCCAAGAAATGGGAAGGGCCCAGGGTGGTGGGAGGTCACACGTGTGCGTGTGAGAGTGTGGGTGTGCGTGAGGGTGTATGGGTGCGTGTAAGAGTGTCTCTGAGCGAATATATGACTGTGTGAGAGTGTGGATAAGCAGCCATCAAAATGTACAGCAATGTTTACATTTTTAAAAATTTATTACAGGAAGAGATACATTGCCCTTAATCCCCAGTAAAATTCTCCCCTCACTTCTAACACATTGCCTGAAGCAGCACTGGAAGTCCTCTCTCATGAGTATCTTTACAAGCTGTGAACACAAATACAGTGGAAGCTGCTGCTGAGCACCATCCGGCGTGAGGCAGCCTCCCAAAAACATGATGCTGTGTCCTCATCAACCTCCCTCACCAGTGCTGACTGCTCCCCAAAGTCGACATGACCACAAAAGGTAAATGTGTTGAATCAATCAGGACACGGAGGCTGCCGGGACAGCACTGAAGTCACTCCTGAAACAGCACTGCCAGAACTCCTTTGGAAGGAAGGGTCAAGAATGATGGAATAAGTGTGCTCCAAATGACGGGGATTCACAACACTGTGTCTTTTGCTGTAAAAATACTTAGAATTCAATAATGAACTATATCTCCCAATGACACCTCATGTGTGTGTGAGATAAGACACGTGCAGGAGAGTATATGGCAGTGTATGTACATGTAGGTGAGGGCGGTTCACAGTGTGTGAGAAACCACGTGTAGTAGGATGGTGTGACTCTCTGTGATGGGTGTATCTTTGTGTGTTTGATTGTGTCCGTGTGAGCTGGGGAGGTCGTAACTTGCGAGAGGCCCACTTGCTCCAGGCCTGACTCACCTGTCTGCCCATCCATGAAGAAAGAGCAGAAAGTCAGACCATGCAAGTGCTGTCACCAGGGCTGTGTGCAGGAAATCACACACACGATCTCTTCTGTGAGGGTAAATTTAAACTTGCCTGTGGAGCTTTCTTTCAAATATAAGACTGTGTCCATATCACTGAGCCAGGGCCCTCAAAAGCAACCTACAAGCACCTGCGTTAGAATGACTAGGGGTGCAGAATAAAAATCCATATTCCTTACTCTGTCTGCCCCACGTCCAGAAGACCACGGCTCCTCAAGATCTCCAGGGATGGGGGAAGGAGGCTTGTTTTAAACCCTGATTCTTTTAATTTTACTTCAAGTAAAGTATAACCATTTGCTTTGTACCTAGACTGGCTAGACTTAGTGAATAAAGATGCAGGATTTCTGGCTAAGTTTGAATTTCAGATAAACAATAGACAACTTTTTAGTAGAAATATATTACTGCCCAGGACATGCTTATACTGAAAATCGTTTACCTGCTGATTTGATTCTCACCATCACTAGCTAAAATCAAGTTTCTGCTCTCATTTGCATCTCATCATTTCCCTCTTCTTCCCCAGGAGAGTTTACTTGAGAGCCAGTTCCAGACCATTCTCTCCGAAGTATAACTGTTCCAGTAGTACCATTACCACACCCAAAAAGCTTAATAATAATTCCTTGGCACCACCCCTGCAGTTAGGGTTTCGGTTCCTCCAATTTTTCCAAAAGGGTGCTTTTACACTTTGCCTTGCTCTCTATGGGGTCTCTTTTATCTCTCTGGCTGTGGTCTGTTGCGTGAATGGACCATTTTTCTCTGAGTTGCAGCCAGTTGATCTTTTGCTTTCTCTTAGATTTTGCAGGCAAGTGTGGTCATTACCATGATCCTTGGGCCCTGCATCTCACGCTGGTGGTTGGATTTCCAAGTTTGATCAAGTTTCAGTTTTTATCAAGAATATAAGCTAGAAGGGTGTGTTCTGCTAGCAGAGGTACATGTGCCTGGCTGTCTCCTTTTTGGTGTTATTCTTTTCTGTTATGGGAGTAGTTACCTAGGTGACCCTGAAGTATACTGAGAATAAGATGCATTGCTCACCTCTACCCCACTCTGGGACTCACAGAGCAGGTGGTTCTGTCTGATGTTGTATTAATGTGCAACCTCACTGTTAGGGGACCACGCTCCTCCACATTTCTGGAAGCAGGCCTCCTGGTGTGAAGAATTATCTCTCATTTGTCCCTCGCCTGTAGCTCAGAATTTCTAAATGGGACTCCTGCTCCTGGCAGAATTGTCATCTTAGTTAGTAGTCAAGTTTGGCTTTGGATGGATTCCTCTCTCAAGGAGCAGGGCTTCCTTTCTTTAGCCTTCTGCTATATGCAAAAGCTCGGCTGTGCTAGCACTCGCCTGATTCTCAGTGGCGAAAGCTAATGAGTTCTCCTTAGCTGCTGAGTGACGACCATTGAACCCATGTGCTGTTGTTGCCTTGGCCCAAGGACAAATTTCTAGACAAGCCACAGCGGAACCTTATCTTGACTGTGTCCCAAGAAAGAGAAGAAAAGAGGACAGGCGGAAATGGGACGAGTGGGACTTGAGATAGGGAACAGCTGAGAAGCAAACGAAGGAGGAATGAAGTAAGCCAAATATCCGGAAGCTCGCTGGTTTATTTATACGTGTGGGAAAAATGCAGGCAGTGGAGTCAGCAGGGCAACACTGTGACAGAGAATCAAGGTCACTGCCTCAGTGTGAGTGACAAGGAGACAAAGTCCTATCTGCAGGCAGGAGGACCCTTCGTCTCTCTCCTGTACTTTTAGTTGTTAGGCTGGTATCCTTGGGGAGCTCCCATGGAAAGGCTAGACATCCCTATGGATGGCTGCTCACCCTGGAGAACAGGGGAAACTCCACACTTGTGTTTTGTGTCTGACTGCAGCTGGATCCAGGGCAGCTCAGGACAGTAGAGATTTTGTAAAACCCGCAGGTGATGGCCATGCAGCGGGAAGAGTGGAGGTGCCCAGAGCTGCTGGCTGTGTGCGCTGAGCCTCCTTTGCTGACTCGTGTGCAGCTTCTGCTCTTTTCTCCCAGCCAGCAAGACCGCTGGTGAAGTGTCCCCCCTGTGCTGCCATGGGTGTGCTGACTCATCACTCCTGGGGGAGTGCTGTGTTTGGATTGGGAGTGACCTGGGGGAGGAGGAGGCCAACTGTGTGGTCACAAACAGACATTTAGTAAGGGGCTGCTAATGGCCACTGGCTAGGGACAATGGAGCGTCTGTGAAGATATCTGGACAGGGTGCCTGGTGGGCAGGGGGTGCACGGTGTGCCTCATTAGAGATAGCTAGCTAGGACTTTGGTGCTTTTATGTCTTCTAAATTAGAATTGGAGAACAGAAGGATGAATACAGGCACACTGGGCTGCTTTCTCACACAACAGACAATGGTGTGAATGGTGGAAATTCCAAATGAGGTCTGTGACCAGCTTTTATCCACAAAGAGCTAGAAGTTGGGAAGCCGTCCTAACGGTCAATTAATGGCTCATGAATAGGAGATAGCGGGTGACCTTTAACACACTATTTCCCACTTCACTTTTCCCTCATGCTTTTTAAAATCTCCCAAACAGGAGCCTTGATGTGTAAGACAGTTTTTACAAAAGAAGAAAATGCAGGAGGAGGGGTAGCTCATTTCACATCTACCCTGCCCTACAGAAGCATTGTCCCCTTAAAGTGCTTTCTTTTTGTGGTATGGCCCTGTCTCAGAAGCAGTTCTGGAAGTCCTCTTTAATGAGTGCCTTTAGTTGTGCTGTCGAGGTCCTGAACCAATTCAAAACGCTTACCTTTCCTGGTGGCTTTGACTTTGGGGAAGAGCCAGAGGTCTCACAGTGTCAGCGGCAGTACGTAAGTGAATGAGGACGCACAGGAATGTTTTTCCAGGGCTTCATGTCACTGGGTGGCCCTCGGCAGCAGCATTCATTATATTTGTGGTCAGAATTTGTAAAGACAATAATCAAAGAGGACTTTCGGAACTGCTTCACAAAGTGAGAACGGTGGGGTAAGTGTGTTTGAAGTGCTGGAGAATATTTTGAGGGAGAGAAATGCCAGTTGTCTTTTGTTGTAGTAAAATTTTAAATTTAAGCATTCACTATATATTTTAATCACACTGTGGACATTTCATCAGGCACACAAGCACAGGGCAGCTTCTATCTGCAAACAAGGCTAGGAAATATTGTTTTAAATACTAAGCAAGTTTGTGTACTTAAGAGAAGAGTCTGCGGTTGAGGACAAGAGGGGAACAGATGCTAAGAGGTGCCACTGGATTTCTCACGGTGGAAATACTGCTGAGGATGCTCAGAGAAACGGGATGCAGGCCTTGGGGACATCACTTCCCCTCCACCAGCCCTGAGAGTGATATAGGAAAATTAAAAACTCCCAACCTGAATGATATCTGAGACAAGTTTGTGTTCTCTAAAATAGAAGAATGAATTTCAGGAACAACGGAGGTTAAGAGCAGAATATATTTATTGAGAGAAAGAAAGCTTCTGTCCAAGAGAGGGACAGAAGGGGGGCCCAGAGTGGGTTACCCAGGACTCTTGTTTTTTCTAGGGACTTTTATAGAGAAAAACTATGAAGTAGGTTCAACGTAGGGGAAATGGGCAAAACTATGGTCAGCCAATAAGACTACAAGTATAATTGTTCAGGTAAAGCTGAGTAAACTGGGATCAAATGAGAAAGCAAGTCGCGTAGCAAGCGGGCATGAATACCGATCTGGGGCTTTTCCTGTGGGGGTCGGGCTAGTGACTCTTCTTGGCTTTTAGAAGGTGGTAGTTACTTATTTAGAATATCAATCCCTGACCTTTACACCTAGGGAGGTAAGTGGGTGCATTTGTTTAATCTCTTTTGTCTTGAGGTGTTGCCCACGGGTATCTTATCTTTCATGTTGGCTCCTTTGAGGGCTTGGCCCTGTCTGACTGCCTATAATATTTCTATCTAACTCAGCTGCCTATAACAAGAGTAACCTGGAGTTGTAGGATTCAGGAGAGCCAGATCCTCAGAGAAACCAGAGCATGAAAATTGGGTATCCAGGGTGGAAAAGGAGAGGATGCCCTTCATCTCTCCTCTTCTCGGTCTTGAGGATGCCTCTTAATGTGAAGCCAGCAACAGAACAAGTGAACACAGAGCGGGCGCAATGACATACCCACTCACAGAAGGCCAGCCACTAGGGAACAAACGGCCCCACAAAGCCCTTGGTAGCCAGTGCTGGGAAATACAGAAAGCTGATGGTTTTGAGTCAACATACAAGCAGACAAATGGAGTTTTGACTAGATAAGAAAATGATAAGGTATAATTCACACACTCCAAATACCTCCCCGTCTTGGCTGTGGATTCAAAAACAGGTTTTGTAACCTGAGTTTAGCTGAGCTTAGCTGGCTTAGCTGGCAGTGGCTCCCGGTGTTCATTAGGTGGTCTGTGCTCAGAATGCTGAACTTACCATTGTGCAATTATTTCTGCTAAACATCCGAATGTAACTTTGTACTAAGACAGCTGTGTGCAGTTCGCATGCTACTTGAAATGCTGGAGCGCTTGCTGTGAGGAGCTGTGGCATATGTGCACACATTTCACAGCAGTAATTACCTGGAAGCACTGAAAATGTGAAGTAGAAATGTTATATGCTTAGTCATCTCTGCCCTCCCCACATCGCAGCGGCTGTGTGTCCTGGATTCTCTCATCCTCAACAGCATCATCTCTACCCACGATGAGCTTAAACCCTAACCAAGATGGGCTGGGCTTGGGGGAAAAGATAATGCAACAAGTATGTCTGGAAATTAAATCAATAAATGATACTAAAAGAATAAGTAGTATCAGTTTCTTTCTCCTCACTCCTGTATCTTTCTTAAGACAAAAGTAAAAAAATCACTACAATTGAAATTAAGAACATAAGCCAAATACATGAAGTTTATGGAGCTTATGAATGACCCCCCCGCAAAAATGAATAACCCAGAAGGGCCATCAGCAAGAGTGCTGTCACCCAGGCTGAGGAGCACAGTGCAGGGAGCTGACTCGTTCACCTGTCCCAGAGCGCGGGTTCCCAGGCATTGCGGCCATGTTCCTTAAGCTCGTTGCTGCCCGTGATACTGGAGGGCCCTATGAGCAGGAACTGACCTGGCAAAGAAAGGGAGCAAAGGGGAAACTGGGGCAGTCCTGGGAGAGCTAGCCATGTTTACCCCAAATATTTCCAACTTCCCCTTTTTAAATTAAGCTTTAATGAAGCTTCTTGGTTTAATAAAAGCCCCTGTTTTGCCAGAATTTGTAGTATGGGAAGGAGACTCCCTGTCTCAGTTCTGGGGTCTTCACCAACACCCTAAAGCTGTCTTCTAGGCTACACTGACCAGGCTTTGAGGAGCCCCTCTAATCTGGCACCACTCACGCGAATTTGCACAAATAGACCTACATCTGGCTGTGTTTTCCTACTTTCTCTTTTTACCTTTGGATCAGACTAGTGGGGCCACACATACCTTTGGAAACTCCAGAGAAACCTTGTATTTCCTGCTACTCTTTTTTGATCCACACGACACTGGCTGTGTCACTGTAGAAACGTGGACCTCTACTCAGAGGATGGACAACATTTGATCTCAGCCCATGCTGAAGAGGAAAAGTACAGCACTTTTGAAAGCATGGTATTTGCAGTGCGTTTCTAATTTTCCTCTCCCAGTTGAGAGATAGAGCTCAGATAGAATGAAAACGTATCTTAAAGGCAAGTGCATGAAGCCTGACTGCAGAGAAAATCCCCTAATCATGATGGGGCCATAGTGGAGACTCTATCCAAACTTAGGAAACACTGACTTAAGAAGTTAATATACACATGTCAGGACTTGCTATTGTCTTCTTACTAACCATAGTCAGGTGTCACTTAACATGGTGAGTACATTCTAAGAAATGTGTCAGGAGAAAATCTTGCCACTGTGCCAATATGATAAAGTGTACTCTGACAAACTGGAATGGTATGCCTAATACACACCTAAGCTGTGTGGTCTAGCCTGTTGCTCCTAGAACCACGTGAACAAACTAGAGATTAAACCAACCATGAAAGAAAATGATGCACTTGGGATACTCTGTACAGGGAGGGTGTGCGGGACCGCTGCTGGCAGAATGCCGCCTACAGTTTTACAGTAAGCTTTTCCTTTACAAGTAGAAGCTGTATGTTCTAAACCAATGACAAAATATAGCACAGTAAATGCATCCACCAGTAGCATAGCTGTTTATTACCATGATCTAACATGAAGATGGTACATAATTGATATGCTAGACTTTTACTACAAGGGTACTGATTCAGGCTGGGGTCACTACTGTGTGGTGTGGCTGGTGGGTGGAAGACTATGAGTTACCATTTCAGGGCATCTTCCACAAAATGCTCATCACTTGAGCAGGAGACAATGCTGACTTCAGTGGAGAGGGCTCATAGAGCAAGAGGCCCAAGCTGACCTTCAACCTGAGTGGCAAAAGCAGCAGTGTGCCCTGCTGCAGTGTCGCTCCCATCAAGGGGGCACAGTTGATGTCTGTCATGCAGAAGCATCACATCTCAGTCTCTGTAAAACCATCAGAGACATGAGAGGCAGGGGAAGGGCAAAGATTATTCTGGAATGAAGGGCCTTGAAAAGACTACATACCAACTACATCCCAAGGGTGGGTCCGAAGGGCTTATGGGCCCAGCAGGAAATAAAGGTGGTGTTGGGAAAGTTGCCAAAATCTGGATGGTGCCTATGAGGTAGATGTAATGTTGGATCGTGTTAATTTCTTGATAGGAGAGTTGTACAATTTATGCATAGAAGGTTGTCTTTAGGGAAGGCACTATAAATTTAAGGGTGCCTGTGACATGCTCACAAATGGTTCCAAATAAGACTAGTGATTTAGGACTAGACATAGATAAAGAGGAAGTATAATGGAGAAAATATAAACTTTAAGCCACTACAGGTGGCACAGGAATTTTTAAAAATATTTTTATGGCGACTTTTCTGTAAGTTTGATTTCTTTGAAAATAGATCATTAAGGCACCTTCCCAGGATTTTTATCTTTAAAATAAAAAAAAAAATTAAAATAAATAAATAAAATTAAAATAAAATAAATAATTAAAAAGGAAGTAGGAAATTCTAGAATAAATAGTGTCCTGATAACATGAGTTCCTGAGCTTTCTATACAAATGGGTCAAAAATTTAATTAGCCATTAGCATAATCTATTCTCTTGGGTTAATTGGAGTGGAAATAGGCAGCAAATGGAAGTGAGAGTTGTTCAGTTTTAAATTAGGGTCACAGTGACACAGAACTATCTTACTCATGGGCAAAGCACTGCTCACTCTCTAGGAATTTCCCAGGGAGGGCTGAAGAGCCCAGCTCTTTCTTTATTTTGTTTCTTTCAAAAATTTAAAATAAGAAATAAGAAAGAAATTTAAAATTTTCTTTCAAAATCTTTCATTTTGAAGGTCCTTACAGAGGTTGTGGATAATACTGAAAAATGAGAAAAAAACACAGTAAATCAAGAAAACCTACCAGTCATAACTGTTATTAATACTTTGTTTCATTGCTTCTACTTTTCTTAAAAAAAAAATGTTATGATTAGCCTAATGGGAAAAAAAAAGAGAGAAATAGCCTAATAGTATTCAGCTAGTACTTTTATTCTGTGTTTATCTCCAATTGTATCAGCATTTCTGCATGTCGTCACATGATCTTTCTCAATGACAATTAAGTGTCAGCTATGGATTACTTTGGCCTGCACTGTGGATGACAGAGACAGGTCGTGTGTCAAAGAGCAAAGAAATAATATCTTAAACCTAGAAGTATGGACGTCAATGTTATAAACTAGTAAATATTAGATAAAAATTATTTCCTATGATAATTGGAATATGACATGCCTAATGAAGCCAACCACTTGAGGAATAGAAGTGAATTAGAAAAAATGCAGGGTTAAATTTGGAAAGGTGTTCCAAGAATGAGACAAACCCAAGAAAAAATCAGGCTATTTATAAGGAGAAACAAAAGAGAAATGGGTTGAAACTCTGTTTTATTGTTATTTTTGTTTTCCACTTTCACATCAAAGTAGGTATCACTACCAACAATCTCAATAGTAGCAATAGCAACAAAACAAGCAGGACATTCCCTATGTAACTTCAACTTTTTCCTGCAACTCAGTGGAAGGCCTTTTCGCTCTGTAGTCCAGGGTGTGCTTGGTTTTGCTTTGAGTTATGCTGTGCTTCCCCTTTCAGGGACAAAACAAATTACCTGACATGGAAAAAAAAAAAAAAACACCAGGGGGTGAGGGGAAATAAAAAAGCCCCAAAACCTGTCACTACAGAATTGGGAAAGCCAACCGCTTCTAGGTCACAGGCAATAGGATTTGAAAAGAATTTGTTGAAAAACAGCCCAGTAAAATTTCTCCAGTAAATAAGAGCAATCACAGTGAGGGGATACCCTTCTCACACAGGCCCAAGAGTACCCAGAAAACTGAAGAGAGGGATGAGGGTAAAGGAACAGCAATAAAGAAAGCTTAACTCATACTCAGGGAATTCGCCAACTCCACTCATAAACCACAGTGGTCATTACTGGTAATAATTCAGAAACCTGTCAGGTTTTTGAGAAAATCAAGTTCTAGAGAAACCATGGAGAGAAATAACCACCACAACAAAAATATTGACTGAGATTCAAAATCTGTGCTTGAGCCTTTGTGGTCAATTAGATTTCCCAAAGTATCCACACTACTTTCTGTCATCTCCTATGGTTTTTTTACAGTGTGACCAACACACTTCCCATCAGCATAAGATGTTCTTTTTGCTTGGCTCCGGGTATACTTGTAGCTGTAATGGGACTGTAGATTTCCATGGCTAGCTCATGAAGGATGATGAATCTTTTACCTGGTCTTCATGGAGGTGGCTCCTCCTGGAACCTAATCACCATGCTGTGAAGAAGCTTGGAGAAGCCCATATGGGCAGAACCACATCTCTTGCTCCTTAACGCTGGATAAATTTCAAGTTAAAGTCATTCCTGATTTTTCAGCCACATGAATGATCCCTCTGGAAGGGACTCCTTCAGATCCAGGGACACCAGTGAACCTCATCCTAAGTGCGGATGTGTGAGCTAAAGAAAGGAGTTTTGTGTTTTAAATCATTACCTTGCGGAAATGGTTTTTCACATCCATAGATGATCAGAATAGTCCCAAGAGCAGCAAGCAAGCTTCAAAGGCTGCATAGTCCCAAAGAGGAACATACATGCTCCTCTCCACATGTGGCCAATAAGACAGACACAGAGCAGTCTCCTAGTTGTTGAACCCATAGGTCAATGAAAATAATGGAACCTGTTGTCTCCAGTGGAACTCATTAGCACTTTGAACCAATAATGGCAAAGTATCTCTATTCTTCCCTTTACTCGTTTATACTGAGCATGTACAGCCCTGCTCCACTGTTGTTCACAGGATCTATGAGGAGGAGTGGGTGCCTTCTTTTTTTAGTCTACAGTGAGATGTCCCAACTGGTCCTGATGGAAAAAGCCATCCTTCCCCTAGACGTCTTGGACTTTTACCTGAGTGCAGAGACTGGATGACATCTCATGCAGACTCCTTAGTGATGTGAGTATGCTCCTTTCATGGGTAGTGGGGTAGGAAGGACCTCATATTACATGACCATAGAGTAGGATTCATAGAGATTGCTAGCCTTTTGAAGTTAGGTTGACCACATGACTGACCTCTAGCCTGTGGGATCAGGGTATCCCATTCTTCCTTCAGGTCTGGCTCTTAAAATGTGTTACATCATTTCCATGTTTTATCTTTTTCTTCTGTCCCCATGGTCTAGGGCAAAAGCCCTAAGATGATTGAGTCACTCCATAGATTTTAGTTTTTTTTTTTTTTTTTTTTTGCGGTACTGGGTATCGAACTCAGGACCCTGCGCTTGCTAGGCAAGCGCTTATTCCACTGAGCTATATCCCCAGCCCTCACTCCATAGAAAAAGTCCAATTCAGACAGAAACTGTATTAGAAGAATTCACATTAGATAAGCATCAAACAGATATTAACCTTCTTCATGTTAAGCCACTAAGATTTGGAGTTCTGTATTGCACTATGTAAAGTTAGTCTAATGCAATCAGCAAAGAATGTGAATAGATACATTTTTAAAAAGAGCCTAAATGGTTGATTAAAATGGCAAGATGGCCAGTAAAATGCAAATCAAAACAGCCCATTATTCCACCTATGTGATGGCAAAAAGCCGTCTATGAATACCCCCCAAAATAGAAATTCTTCAACATTGGCAGTGTGGGGGTCAGAATTCAGGTAGGAACCAGAAATCAATGTAAATGTTGGAAGTAGAGGGAGGTTTCTTGCAGGTAAAAGAATGCTGGCAGAATCAGGGAAGGACGCATCTCCAGGAATGTTCCTGGAACAGGCACAGCTTCACTGGAGTGCTGTCAGCTCGGTCACATCTGGGGCAGGACATCAGACAGCCGCTGTGTGGACCGTGTCCCAGTCCCAGAGGTAAGCCTGCCTGCTAGAGCAGGATGGCCATAACTCCACTGAGGACAGACACAGACAGCGGGGGGAGCTTCCAAGAACAGCAGGGAGATGGAGCACCTCTAATTCCCACTTAGGGGAGCAATTTGCTGCTAGGATTACATGTGAAGAAGCAGAAAACCTGTGTGCTGGTTACTCTTGATGTTCAACTTGACATGATGGACCAGTGAGGGCACTAACCTCCTCAAATGAGTTGGCCCTCTGGTGAGTTCATAGCTAAATAGGTTGTCAGGCAGTGTGAGATAGCTGGAGAAGGTGGACATGGGGGCATGATCCTAGGGATTGTATTTGGTCCCTGGCCACACTTCCTGCGCTCCTTCTCTGCTCTCTGATTCAGGAATTCCAGGAGCTGAGCAGCTTTCCTCCACCGTGTCCTTCTGTGGTGTCATTCCTCCGTAGGAATCAGCTGACTACGGACTGAAACCTCCTAAACGAAGCTCAAATAAATTTCTCCTCTTTTAAGTTGTGGATGTCAGGTGTTTTGTCCTATCAGTGAAGAGCTGATTGATACAACCCATGACCAGAAATCCTACTTCCTGGTGAGCACTGGGCAGCACAGGGGAAATTCTTTTCAAGTATTGTTTATAACAGTGGAAGTTTGGGAAACAAGCTACATTTCAGTACAGGAATGAACAGATACAGTCATGTGTGGCTGAAGGATGGGATGTGTCCTGAGAGGTGCACCCTCATAGTATAGTCACTGTGCAGACACCGTGTATGGCTAGATTTGGCTAAGATGTTGGTACATCACATAAACTTACGCGGCCACTGTTCTACTTGGGGTCCAACACAACTACGCTATGAGGGAGTACATGATGATGAATGGTGTTTTCACATAATGGAATTTACAAAACAGTTAAAAGAAATGAACTAGATCTGTGTATGTGAACATGAGTCAATAGGAAAGATAATAATTTAAGGAAAATATAATAAATATGCTGCATAACATCAATAATGTGTAATTTTAAAAGTACCCAAAGCTAACTTTTTGATACACTCACTTTTAGACCCATGCATTTATAATGATTATCTACAACCATGTTTTAGTCCTAATTTAATCCAGGGTTTATGTTGGCAGCAAGAGGAAGGATTGGCAAATGACCATGAGATTCTAATATCTTATTTTTTCTTTTTGTCTCTCCAGGGTCTGGGAAAACAGCAAAAAAAAATGTTTTTATGTATATCTCAGCAGTGGGTATACAAGTGTCTGTAATATAGCATTTTCTGTTTTGGTTGGGTTTGAAATGTTTCCTAATTAAAAAGCAAATTAGAAAGTGTAGTCAGCTGAATCAGATCAATATAATAAAAAACTGAAAGTAACTGAATTTGCTTGTGAAATATGAGTACAATTTTGCTTTCACTGGAGTTTGTATTTTTCGCATACACATATATCACATTTATAATCAATGTTAACATCTATCAGCTAAAGACTGGCGGGAACACATATGCGTTGATAAACTTAGATTTCTTATTGCTGCAGGGAGAAGTGGGTAACAGCCTCTCTTGGGGGTTTGGTGGGTTTGAGGGCTGGATTCTCCCACAGGGGATTCTGGCAGGAGTCCATCAGATTTGGCAAATGAGGAGTCACTGGAGAGATTTTAAAGGGACTTAATCTGTAGAACATTTGTTTCTATCTCTGGGGGTTATATTTCTGCATCCTTAATTCAATTCTCCTGAAAACTGCTTATGTTATTATTAGTATGGTAAGTTTGAATACATAATGGTTATGATCACTGGGGGAATTTGGGACATAGATATACCATAACTCAATCATTTTTATTTCTTTACCCCACGTTCCCTCCCTGCCCTGATCCCCATCTACATCTCCAAAACCTCTTTCTGTTTCCTATTATCTGTCTGTTTGCTTTACTCTTTTATTTATTTCTGAAAAATTCATTTTGCTTCCAGTTCTTATATTAAGAAGAGTTTCTGTGTGAAGTTCCTTTAGGAGGTTGGTGTGAGGCCTTATCTTGGAAGACAGGAGAGAACTGTTGACTTTTGGGTAGTGGGGGATAATGGGCTTGGCTGCAGGGCCTTAGGGACAACCTTTGAGCCCACCAGCTCGCCTGTGTCTGGTCTCCCTGGAGTTAAGGAACTCTGCCAGAAGATCTCTATCAAGTGGAGTTGTACTTAACCTTCCTCCTGGATCCTTACACCTGGAAAATGATCCTTTGTTATTTATTTTTTAACAACCCACTCGCTTGGGTATTTTAAACATAGCAATTAGATATATGAGCTTTTCTTGCAATTTTCTTTTTCACAGGAATTGGATATGAAAGGGTGCTTCATTGCTTCATACTTTGGCTCACTTTTGGGAAAGGCCAGACTCTCAGGGAAGCCAATCTTCTGGAATGGGGGTGGGGCAGAAAGCCAGGAGGTGGGCACCGGCCCAGGAAGCAGGGAAAGTGGGCCAGGGATGGGGCTCTGGAAGGGTTGCTCAGCCTACACGGCCAAGGCAGGTTTTGGCTTGCACCCTTTAACTGTCTGCCTCCAGGGTCTGTGGCAAAGGGTGCAGTTTGGTGCAGGGACTGGTTTGCTGTTGCTGTTCTAGTCTTTGGAGAGGGTAACCGGCCTGACAGGCTGTACACAGGATTCAGGGGTGCGACCCCACTGAATGCACATACTCGGGAGACCACTTCTTCCCTGTGGAGAGACACTGTGAGATCTCCTGGAGGCTTGTTCCTTAATCTATGGAGTATCCACATGAAGCAAATTTTTCTCTTTATCTGTGAAGGACTCAAAAGATCCAAGAGGGTAAGCAATTGGTGACAAGCAGGCCACCAGTCTGAAACATAAGGTGGTATGACTTGTATCTGGATGTCCCCCCCAAGCCTCAGTTGGACATAGATGAGGCTTTTCAGAGGTGGCTGGATCTAGAGTGTGTGATTTATGCCTGGTGCAATGTTAGGCCCAAGGGCACTAGGATTAAGGGTGCAATCTACCCTAAGTACGGTGGTTAAAATAAAAGGGGCAGGAAAACG
The DNA here is from genome assembly GCA_004027595.1 of Dinomys branickii. Lineage (NCBI taxonomy): Eukaryota > Metazoa > Chordata > Mammalia > Rodentia > Dinomyidae > Dinomys > Dinomys branickii. The sequence goes on from PVLD010008765.1 coordinate 15,887, forward strand.
CTGTTAAGGCCCCTTATTGTTTTGCTTTCCTTTCTCCACCATGGACTGTTCTCTGCCACACCACCCTGCCCTACAACCAACTGATTATGAACTGAAACCTCTACAAACTGTGAGCTAAATAAACTTTTCCTCCTTTAACTTTGGGGAAGAATGAGTATTTTGTCTCAGCAATAAGAGAAAAATAACTAAGACATGGACTTCCCACCACTGTCCCAGCTACGGGGCTCAGGCTGCCTCGCTGTTGCTCATGGAGAACTGTCCTTGCCAAACCCCTGGACCCCACATCAGAGGCCTGCACTGCAGGAGGAGCAGCTGCACATCTGTTCTCAGAGGGAACTGCAGGCTCCACACCACACTCTGTCTCTGCACCAAGAGCTGCTCCAGGCAGCTTTCCTACCTCATCAGCCCAGGGCGGGCTGTACATGCCTTATCTTTTATTGTTTACATTCTGATGTCTTGACACCTTGACCTAGCTGGCCTTAGAGGGCCTGTTGTTCCCAGAGCTGGCCAATTTGTAGACAATAAACAAATCACCTCTGAGAGCACGCTTTTTAAATACAAACCCAGCAATCCAGAGCTCACACCTGGCCACACTCCTTATTGGATTCTCAAACTTCAGGCCACTTTCCTGGCCTTTAGCCCAGTAAGTATTCTCCAGCCCGGGCACCAGGCAACCATATGAAGCCCCTGCTCCTTAAAGCCTGGTGAAATCAGGACTCTGCTCACCAGTCCTAACCCTGCTTGCCCCACCTCACCTGTCCTTCGCTGCAGACTCCCACACAGGTTCTTGACTTCATTTTCCTCCAGGGCCCACTGCCTTCTCACTGACTCTGGTGCTTCCTGTGTCACCCTGCATGGCTTGGCCTGTAACTTTGTCTTGGAATCTGGGAGTCCCAAGCCTATCTGCTTCTGACTGTCGACCTCAGTGCACCTCCTGTGTTTTACAAGCATGCTACATTTTGGAACAGTCTGGACTGTTCCAATTCCAGCCATGCTTCCTCAGAGTGGCTCATCCTGACATGTCTGCCCCCTCAAATGCCAATTCATTGTTTTAAGCTTCAAATTTCTCAGCAGAGCGGGAAGCTGTTGCTGTTCTTGTTGTTCTTTCCATGTCTACACAACCCAAGAGATAAAACATCGGCCTGGCTTGGGTAAAGAATTATTTATTCTTCTTGGAAAAGCAGGAAGGGAGATGGTCAGTCTTGCCTCAGTGTGCCTGCCCCTGGGGAGTTGTTATCATGATGCTGGCCTCTGAGAAGATTTCTTGAATGGTGGCAGCTTGTAGCTCACTCTCTCCTGTGGAGCATGAACCACTTCAGAAATGGCAGCAAGACAGCCAGCTGTGCTGAGACCTCAGAACTCCAGCATGCAGGGACGCAGACCTCCGGGCCCTCTGCCGGGCAGAACTCACTGCCACTCAATTCCTCGGCACGAGGCTTTTGCTTGATGTGCTCCAGCTTCAAAAGACAAGATTTCAGCAGATAAAGTTGAAATATGAGCCAGTCAGTCTTGTCACCTCCATCATTGGACATGACTAAAGTCAACAGCAAGCGTGAACTTGGGTGAACTGGCAGGAAAAGAACACAAGTGAAGTTTCCCCTCATCTATCACATTTATTTTGCTTTGTTAGCATGGTCAGCACATTTTGGGGTTTAATTTTCCACACACTCCCCCTAAACAACTCCAAAATTCAAGCACAGTGAACTTTCACGATACTTTATAAGACGTGATGACTTAGGAACAACTTTAAAAGACAATAAGTCAAATGAAGATAAATTGACCCTGATTTCTTTGCTTGCTCCTGTGACACAGATGAAGAGAGGCAGGATGCGTTTTATGGGCCTTGCAAAATAATCTTGTGTCATTTTAATTAACTAGAACATGTAGCAAAAGCATAGGCACACAGTGGGGTTTTCCACTCCTTATGTGCCCAGGATCTCTGTAAGAACAGCCATGTGGCTATTCTTTCAGAACAGTGGATCCCTGTGACTGTTACACAAGCCCTTCCTAAAAATGCAAGGACTGAATGATGCCCTATAGAACTTCAACTCAAAAATGTGGTAATATACCATGCCCCAGCCTTTCTGACCTTGAAGAAAAGGAATCTTGTCACAGAAGTATCCAAGGGCAATTCACACATCTGCAGGTAACATCTCCATAGGAATACAGTCTGCATCGCCTTGGTTGGGTCTCTAGGTAGGACAAATGGAAGGAAGTTTGCTCTTGGCCTCCTTTTGTGCTCAGTCTCCTTCCATGTCTCCTGTCAAGGAATGGCTGGTTGCTTACCCAGCATGCTTTATGCCTTTCTCTAGCAGAGGTGTAATTTTACTCTGAGTGTTAGTATTGAACATTATAAAATGAGACTTGCCACTTTCCGTGATAGATAGGTGACCAGCCCTGGCTAATGTCATGTACAGACACCAGGGAGAAGACTTCCATACTTTTCCCTTCCTCCTTCTTGACTTCTTTTTGTTTTTGATTCTGGGATGCAGCTGTGACAGAGGGCAGCACAGCAGCCACTTGAGATGAAAGGAGTACCTGAGGACACAGGCATGGCTAAAGCTAAGGGAACCTTGGGAAGGGGCCATGCCCAAGGACAAGGGAGCTCTGAGGAGCACGGGCTGTGTCTGAGGAGGGCCAAGACCAGAACCAGGGACAGGCTGAGCCTTGCAGTCGTCATGGAATCACTCGACCTCACTTGGAAGCCTCTTTTAATTCATATTTTGTGAGTAAAATTGAGGCCTAATTCATTCCAACCCACCTTCAGGGAGTAGGCCAGCCCTGCACTACCAGCCCTTCCGAACAGGCAGGTACACTTGCGCGCACGCGCGCAAACACACACACACACACACACACACACACACACACACACACACTGGATCCTGGACATCAGCTCCACCAATGCTCAGTTAGTTTTCTCTTCCCTTCATCTTCAGTGATGGCCCATTTCCTTGGCTGGTGACCTGTTCTTACGAAATGTTAGTGGGGACAACTTCTAGTGTCTCTCAGTGAGACGAGCCTGGCCCCCATCCCCTGCTTCCCCATGGTATTCTGTCCCTCAGGGTGCTTGGCCTCCTTCCAGGGCTTTTGCAGCTGCCCTGTGCTTATCTTTCCAGACTCAGTGCTGACAGGATTTCTTTTGAAAAACACCTCTGAATCTTCCTGACTCTCTGGCAAGTATTTGCTAAAAGATCAAAGATATAAGCAAATGCTCTTCACACTTGCCAGAATGGGCCTGTTGAAACCCTGCGAGGTGTTTGCTTACATAGTAAGATGCCTAAATTCGATGTAAGAGGACAGAAGAAAATGCAAACATGTTTAGCCGAATGTATGCTGGGTCAGCAGGAAAATTGCCACATCAATCCACAGAATTGGGCAGTAAAAGATAACTGAAATGTGATTCTCTCTCTCTAATTATTTATTGTTTATTCTTTCTCTCTGATTGTTCCTTCACTAATGAGGCAATCTGAGTGTATTTTTACATTCTGCAAGATTGGACAGCAGCTTACGGGCCTAAACAAGCTCTTACGCGCTGCCTCGTGACTTTGCTTGCAGCAAAGAATTTGGGATAAAATATTATACCCGTGCTGTGATGTTGAGTGGCTGCCAGCTCAGTGCCTTTACATCTCAGTTTTTTTGGTCTTATGGGCAGCCTGAGTCTACATAATGTCTTCAGAATGTGCTGTGAGGAACAGGAAAGTTCACAGAGCATCCTCTGATGTGGGCTCTGAGAAGGATTTCTTGCTCTCACATGGTGTTTAGTCTATTTTCTGTTGCTATAACTGAGGACCACAGGCTGGGTACTTTATCAAGAAAGAGATTTACTTGGCTTGAGGTTCTAGAGGCTGGGAAGTCCAAGGACATGGCATTAGCCTCCTTGCTGCACCATAACTCACAAAGGAGGCCCCACTGTGCAATGGAGCAATATGGAGGGTTAGGTCTCACTTCCTTTTCTTATCAAGTCACTCTGCTGTCACTGAGGTCCCACCTTTGGGACCTCATCAAATCCTGATGTCTCTCCAAGGTCCCATCTCCAAACAGCATCAGCATCAGAATTTGAAGGTTAGGGGCCCTATACGTGAACTTTTGGAAGATGTATTTAAATCACAGCATGTGAGTTTTCTGTAGTGGGCTTCTACATAAAAGTTCATCCAAAGAAAGCATTCAATTGCTTTTAGCACTTGCAAAATGCCTGAATGGTATTATTTCTAAGGATCATTGAGAACCTAATAGAGAGGAGGCCAGAAGCCCAGGACTGCAGGAGAGCCTGCTGTCATTTGAAGTCTGCTGCAAATATGCAGAAGAAACTGGTGTCTGAAGACCTCTGGCTTCACCGGGATGTGCTCATGTGTTTCATGCTCAGAGTGAGAACATACAGGCGAGTGGCTGTCTGTTGTTCACAGCAGTTCACTTGGCCCCTTGATGATGACATGTTCCAAGGTGCAGCTAGACTTTCATAGACTTTGGGCAGAGGGAAGGCTTGGAGCAAGCACTGTGCCACAGAGGAACAGGGAAGGGCTTCAGACACTATTTTAAAAGGCTATGGATGTAGCCTGTTCTATTTTACCCACCCTCCAGGTGCAGAGCCACCATCTGCGGCTGCCTAGGGACCCTACGGTGACTCTCAGCCCTGAGCCTGTGACCTACACTCACTGCATCCTAGATGGGGCCATCTGAGGAGCCGTCATGATGCCAGTCATGAACTGTTAGGCCAGGACATTCAATGTTAAGAGCACACTGCTTTTTCATGAAAAATTACTTCAAAGCCCTTGCCTTATCTAAATGGAGAAATGGCTATTCCAAATGAGGGAATAAAGAAGGAAAAGCCAACAGCCTGACCTGAGCCCTGCTCAGTCCAGGTCTTTACCAGGTGGTGGCCTCTTACCTGGACCATCACTTTCTAGGGGTCATCGAATCTCACCACTTCATACTTTAAGCCTTTTTCTGGCTTCCACTGTTGGATTTTTCTAAGTCTGTGTTGTTCATACAAGCCTTTCCAAGCTTTCTCTTGCTCTTTGGTTTAGCATCAGCTTGCTGATAGTAAGAAAATCCTCATGACTGTAACTTGTGGAGTCTAGACTCCTCGCAGAATCAGAAAATATCCTTTTCTCTCCATGTTCCTAGAAAGCCTTCTGTGGAAAAAGTTCTTCCCCTGCCCCTTGGTGGCAACCATGGCAGGCCTTTCCTTCTCTTGAGACGATTTTGAACACAGAAGTATTCTGAGTTGGAAGTATTCTGGTTATTTTCAAGTCAAGAAGTCTTGGAACATAGCTTTAATTTGTAATTCATATGTCCTAAAATTTACCGGAATCAAAGAGGAGACTTTGCCTTTCTCTCCTCAAGGTCCTGCGTGGATGACCGGCCTGTCTGGGGGTCTCTCCTTGCCTGGGCCTTTTCTGAACACTACTCGGGGCAGGGACACCTGGTCTGGGGGTAGCTCTGGCTGCCTGCAACTCCAACTTCTTTTGGTTGGACAGAGCTCAGCTGTCCTTGATGTCACCATTGCCTGCTCCAGGCCCACATCTGTCCAAGGGCCTCAGCATTCTGAGCTGCAGTAGGTGCTAAGAAGTCTTTCTGCCCAGAACCGGAGTCTCTGATTCCCTTCCCACCCTCACAGCTGGTGCCCTGGTTCGAGCTCCTGTTTCTGTTGGGGGTGGGCGGGGCCAGCTCTCCTCCGGCTCCTATGAGGTCAAAGGAAAACACGTTCCCCTCTGCAAAGGGCTGGGAGACACAGCCCGAGTGATCCCCTCACAGACGGGCTTCCATGGGTGGCCCAGACACCCTCTGCAGATCTGCTGATGGTCAAGCCAGTTTCTAACTGATTGCTTGGTAAATTTCGTGTAAGACCCAATGCCAGATCTGAACTGCCAACCTTACTTTCCAGGCAGTGGCTTCATCTTAACATCCTTTCATCTCTGGAAAGGAATTATTTTGATCAAAAGCCAGCGGATTTATAATTCTCTTTAATAAGCAACACAGGAATGTGGGGTTTTCTCCATGCGGAGCCCAGGAGGAGCCTAGGACAGCCCCTCCTCATGCCAATCAAAGGTCCCCAAAGTGATTCCACTGTCCTAATTAAAACATCCTCTGCTTCATGGCACTTTCTGGTGACTTGCAGAGCACACACTTTTAAAGAATAGGTTAGCTTTTAGACTTAGATGAAAAATAAAGAAAATTACTTGTATAAGGTAGCCCCAAACACTCTTCATGTGCGATGTGTCTTGCAAACTGAGAGGAAGTCTAAATGCAGGCTCCTACCTCTCCCCTGTCCCCCAGGGGTTTGTGTTCTGCACATGTGGTTTTCATCCAGAGCAATGAATTCTGCAAACTCATGTCTCAGGCCTGTCCCTAATAATAGACTGCCTCCCCGCCCCCACACAGGCTGCGCTTGTGGCAGGGTCCAAGGAACGCTCCATCATGATGCAATTTCCCTGTCAGGCCTTGTCCTGCTGCAGCTGCAGCTGATTAGGGCTCTGCTGTGGGCTGTGTTTTATTTATGACCCATCTCCTCCCTCTCAAATCCATCAGGGCACACTCAGGGAAGTAAAATTAGAGGCCCGGCAGGGGATGGAGGGGCTGAAGCTTGGGAAACACACTTTACCCTCCTTCTTTAGGAGAGAATCGTGGCTACAGAGGCCGCTGAGGGGCCAGCCGGAGGGAAGCCCGCTGTGGCTCCTGTGCGTCCTGCTCTGTGTGCCAGTGCTTAGACTTAAAATGTCGGCATTTCCTTTCTCAGTTTCCATACTCACCTGCCAACCATGTCTAGTTCTATGAGGGGACGTTTGTTGGGAAAAGCACCTCTGTCAGACAGACTAGTGACACACCTTCCATCCCTGCCCATATTTCTGCTCTTTCCTCTGACTGATGAGTGCCATCCTCAGCCATCGCTGACCCCTCCCACACAATCCTTCTGGCCTACTATCTGGGGTGGGGTGGGTGCTGAAGCTTGGTCATCTCTCAGTGGTCAAGACCAGAGCTGACCCCTCTCAGCCTCTCTGATTGCTTCTTAGACAAGCTGTCAGTGTGACTTCCCAACGTGACATTTCTATAAGATAAAACCACATCCTTTATCCCTCTCTGGAGATCCATATTTATTTTGAAGGGCTTTTGGCTCCCAATTAAATCAGAGTCATTTGGTCAAGGGCCCTGTGGAAAAGTCTTATTAGCTGGAGTATTCCTCTGTTCCCTCTGACGTCTGAGACAGTGATTTTAATTAAGGCTTCCTCTCAAACACTTGGGGACCTTGTTCACATTCAAGAGGCTGGGGTTTTGCACATTCAAGGGACATAGCAAGAGACCCAGGCACCTCAGTAGCAAGAGAGAGAGAGACAGAGAGAGAGAGGGAGAAGTGGGGGAGAGATATTAAGAAAACATGAGGGCACTGAGATGCCAGAACAGAAGATGGTGAACCCGTATGCTCTGGCTTTGTAAGCTCCATTGCTGCCCCAAGTGTGAATTTGTGCTGAAGAGCACATGCCACAGCAGGAGGCGTTGTGCGCTCGCATGCCTGCTTTTGTGCAAGTGTATAAAATTAGCTGTTCTAAGAAGAATTTACCAAGCATTTCCTGCAGATCACTCAAGGGAAAGAGAACTCTGCAGTCCTCCTGGCCCAGCCTCCTGCTAGGTATCCCACAAGGAGCAGCATTTCTAATCTTGCCATCCAGGAAAATCACAGGGCCAGGTGCTTGCATTCCCCAGTGATACTCTGAAGTCAGCAGCTGCAAAAGTGCCCTAGGTTGCTTTCTCCAGACAGACAGATGCCTCCACCCTCAATGTAACATCCATGCCTGCCAGCTGGTCTGTCTGTCTGCCTGTCTCTCTCCTTCTCTCCTTTTCTCCCAGCCCCCTATTCCTCATATCAGCAGTTGTGAGTGTGTAATTCCTAGGACACAGTGTTTGGGAGGCATACAGCGGGTGAAGTGAGAGCGGACTTCCTCACAGGTTTGTGTGGGCATGGGGGCCGCAGTTGGTACCTTCCCAGAAGCTGGCAACTTGCTTTGCAGACCCTCTGTTTCTGCTGGCTTTCCTGCCTCTGTCAGCTTGGCCAAGCTCTCTGAACCCTCACAGGTGTTTGGCCTCCCCGGGGTCAGTCCCCGGATCGCGTCAGGACAGACGTGAATGTTCATCTTCACAAAGCGCAGTCTGACTGTGGAATTTCCCTGAGTCAGTCTCTGTTAGAAGCAATGGTCACTAGGTTGAGCCCTTGCAGACAAGAGAGCCTGGAAAACGAAGAGTGCAATCCAGATCTGGGATCTTTAGGCAACATTCTCCTTGGAGGTGAGAAGTGGTTCTAGTGTGTGAAATTCTGGTTTTATAGTGGAAGTTTGAAAAGTGATGGATTAGATAACTTCCAGAACTTTGGCCTCATCTTCTGAATCCAGGAAAAACACCAATTCTCCACCAACTCACCTTCTGGTGCCGCATTCTAGATTGTCCCTTGCTTCAGGTAAACCAGGCATATTAGGTACGTCAGGGGAGCCAGGCGTGACAGGGACACCAGGGGTCAGAATACAAGACACACACAGCACTCTGCACAGGTGCAGACAGTGATGCGGTATTTGCTTTGTTTTCTTTTCCTTTGAAATAAAACTTTTGTTCTCTTCCTCTCTCAACCAGAATATTTCAAAAAGAAATATTTCTGTTTTAGATTTTTTAAAATTTTATTTTAAAGAGAGTAGTACATGAGAAATAAACAAACAAAACAAAAAAAGAGCAATAGCAGCACACCAGTATCACAAACATAAGCAAACCAAAGCAAGAACATTTAAAGTGATACAGAGTTTCAATACAAAATAATACGAATTAACAGTGGCTGTTATATTACATGTTGCTATCCTCAACTACATTGCTCAGATTACCATACGTAAGAAGAGAAGATTGTTCACACCATTAAAGAGAATAAGAAAATAATTATTAGATAAAAAATTAGAGATAATACACAGTTTCTCTAGACAAGATGGTAGGAATTCACCATGGTAATTCCATTGCATATTGTTACCTTCAAATTAGCTGCCCAGATTACCAGACACAAGCATGCAAGATTGGTCAGAATATAAAACCTTTTAAGCATTAACTATTCCTTTCATCAGACATCAGCAATACAGTTATCACAGCTAGTCATATATATCCTTATATGTTGCCTTCTTTCTTTTTTCTTTCCCACACTCCAGTCATTCCTTTGAGCAATTACTTTCCCTTTCCTATCATTTATTTTTATTTTTAAAAGTAAAAGAATGAAAACATATTAACAGACAGCCATTTACAAAGTAGCACAGAGTAGCACAAGCAATACTAAATTACAGACAAGGTGACAGGGAATTAACAATGGTTGTTGTATTACATATTGATAACTTCAAAGTGGTTCCTCAGGAAAACAAATATAGACATGCAAAATTGATCAAACCACTAATCGTTAGCTGTTCCTTTTAATAAAGCGATAGAAGTCAGTAGCACAACTATGTTAGCTATACTGCATATACATACATACATAATTTCCCCCTTCTTTCTTTTCTTTTTTCCTTCATCCCAGTTGCTCTTTACTTTCGAGCAATTTCCTTTCATTTCACAATGTTTATCATACCTCCTGATTTTTATTCACTCTTTCAGATTCTTACACTAGTAATACAATATGTTGCTTACACAGGCACATGTGATTTAGTTCACTTATGAGTATGGTCTCTAGTTGTGACCATTTACCTATAAAAGCCTCAAGTTTGTCTTTCTTTATAGCTGAGTAATATTCCATTATATAACAATGCCACATTTTTTTATCCAATCCTCACTGGATGGACATTTGGTTGCTCCCATGACTTAGCTATTACAAACTGCACTGCTACAAACATGGATGCACATATATCTCTGTGATATGATGTTTTCAGATCTTCTGGGAAAATATCCAGAAGGGGAATAGCTGGGTTGGCTGGGACCTCTAGACCTAGTTTGCTGAGGAATCTCCAAACTGATTTCCACAGTGGTTTCACCAGTCTGCACTCCCACCAGCAGTGGAGAACAGTTCCTATTTCTCCACAGCCTCAGCAGCATTTGTTACTGGTTGACTTCTTAATGCTAGCCAATCTTACTGCGGTGGGATGAAATCTCAATGTTGTTTTAATTTGCATTTCTCGAATGACTAAAAATGTTGAATGCTTTTTCATGTGTTTACTTGCCATTTGTATTTAAAAAGAAATATTTCTATAGTAAAAATAGATATAAAAAGGAAAAAAAATCTACTCACAACTTCCTATTGAAGAATAATCACTTTATATACTTTAATGTAGACTATGTAATATTTTCTTGACTTTATATATAAATATGTGCACATATGCAGACACATGGTCTACAAAGCTGGAATTATCCAATCAGGAGCTTACTATGGATGGATCACAGCTTCTCTAACAAATCTATGGAACTATGAAATTATTCAAGTACTGTTTACTGATACGTGTTCAGCTGATTACAACTAACATAAAGTATCTTTGCCAGTGTAAGAAGGAGAAGATGACAGCTCATTGTGTTAATGTATGTTTTTGTATGTGAATCACACCTTCATACCCTTTTTTCTTTTCCATTAGTGTCTGCATACTAGACTTTCAGGTTTAGAGTATAAATCCTTTATCCAAGTGAGTGAAAAATATGGCTTTTGTTTTGTCATTTGCTTCTCTCATCGGCTACGGTGTTTAATGTACACACTGTTTTTGCTTATTTGTTTTGTTGTAGGTGGAAAGAGAGAGGCAAACTCCATCCTTTAATCTTCTGGTGAGAACCTTGGGAGCCCTGTGGAGAGGGCCTTCCTCATGATGAGACAGTATAACAGGGTAACCTACAATTTTTTTACTTTTTTTAAAAAAATTACATCTTTCATCCATCTGCAATTTTATTTATTTGTGTGCTATAAGATCTTCATTTTCTTCCAGTTGGTTAGCGTTTCCTTAATTACACCTTATTTATTTATTTATTTATTTATTTATTTATTTGTACCTGGGATTGAACTCACCAGCTCATGCCCGCCAGGCAGAAGCTATGCAGCTGAGCCATATCCCCGCTTTTACTCCTTTTTTAAAATAAAAAATTGAAATGCTTCCTTTCTCTTATGTTAAATTCTCATTTCTGTCCCAGGACCTGTTTCTGGAGTTTGTGCTTTGTTTTATTTGTCCATCTGTTCATTCCTAGGCCGTGATCATGATTTTAAGTTACTGTAATTCTCATATGTGATTCCCTTTCTTATATGTTGGATGATCTCTTCTTTCATTACCTTCATAAGGTTAACTGATTATTCTCCAACATTTTTTTCTCCCAAATAAAATGGAAGGTGGCAGAAGACCGTGTGGACAGTTCCCGGTAAACTGCTGTGCTCCCCAGGACGGCCGTGGGACATCTCCTATGTGCTGTCATCCTGCAGTGCTGTCACTGTGCCAACTATCAATGTGAGAAGCAGGTTCCCCCTGCTGTTTTCAGTGTGTGCTCCCCTTCTTCTCCAGACAAAGTGAAATAATACGAAGGAAGATACAACAGATTGTGTCTGAAGTCAGCCAGTAAGCCTCGGCCTGTGAACATGCTCAGAGTGGTCACAGCTTGGTAGCAGGCGGCCATGGGGCCTTCCTGTGCACAGAGTGGGGAGTGCTAGGCAGTGGACATCCCCAGGATGCTGTCGACAGACAAACACAACCTACAGGTGCATGGGGAAGCCCCCGCCCATACACATGCACTGGGGACTTGCCAGGATTCCTTTCGGGTCTGAAGTACAAGAGATAGAGTTCTTTGGGCCAGGACCCCATTTCAACATGACAAAGTCTAGAAACTCTGTAAGACAGATGGAGACAGGGGAAGCCCTGATGTGGAGGTGGGCACCTGGTCTTTCCAGGGCGGGGGGCCACACTTCCCCTGTGTGCTTCAGTGTGATGTCTATTTCCTGAGAGTCAAAATAACATCAGGTGTTGGTCTATAATGCGTTTCTGTCCAGGATGAACAGGTCCCAAGAAGGAGATACCCTCGGATGAACAGAAAAGTAAGAGGAAAAAGAAATACAAGAGAGACAAAATTCTGGGATCAGGGGGCTGACAGCCTCTTGGATTTCA
>PVLD010008765.1:28060-81700 GCA_004027595.1 Dinomys branickii
TTTCCCCCCCCCCCCCCCCCCCCCGGGGCTTACAAAGCTTCTGCTAGACTTCCTCCAGAACCCAGCAATCAAGGCTAGGTTAGACCTGAGGCAATACATTGAAAGATTATCTAAAGAAGGTCCTTCTCCACTATTAGGAAAGACAATAAATGTCTTATATCAGAAAAATTAGGGCCAGGGAGATAACGCAGTGGCACAGCATTTGCCTGGCAAGTGTGAGGTCATGAGTTTGATTCCCAGTACCAAAAAGAAAAAAAGAAGGAGGAGGAGGAGGAGGAGGAGGAGGAGGAGGAGGAGGAGGAGGAGGAGGAGAACCAAAAGCAGAGAACAAATGAGCTGAAGCAATGCTTCGTGGGTTAGTGTCCCTGACAAGCACATGGGGTCCTACACTCAGAAGGGCCGCGCTTGGCTCGGTATTTGCTGTCACCATCTTGAAATTCTTAATAATTTTAAACAAAGAGGCTGCTCTTTCATTTTGCACTGAGTTCACAAATTATGTAGCTGACTCTAATAAGGTGTATAGAAAAATGTAGGACCTTTTATTCTAATCAATAAGGCTCTGATTGGAGCCTTCTCAAATTCAGCTTCTTCTCCTTGTTTATCAAGTGGCCACAAAAGTGCTGAAGTCTATTTATAATAATACCCCCTTATCCGCAATTTCACTTTCTACAGTTTTGGGTGCCCATGGACTGCTGGAGAATTCCAGAAATAGACACTTTATAAGTTTTAAACTTCATGTCTTCCTTAGTAGCATGAGGATATCTCGTGGTACACCATATCATCCAACCTGGGACATGAATTTTTCCTTTGTCCAGTGTATCCATAATGTATATATTGCCCCTCTGTTAGTAGCCTAGTAGTTATCTGAGTTGTCAGATTGAAAACCATTCTTGTGCTGAAGTAAACTTTTACTTAATAAAACCCTCAAAGCACAATAGTAGTGTTTAACAATTCAGATATGCCAGAGAAGCTATAAAGTGATTCCTTTAAGTGAGAAGAAAGAAGAATGAGAGTTAGAGAAAGCAAAAGAGAACACATTCATGTAACTTGTTTTAGTATAGAGCAGAGTATTCATGTCTGTAATTTCCACATCCTCAGACCCAGCCAACCATGGATAAAAAATGTATTTTTTAAAAGTGCATCTTATTCTGAACATGTACATAATTTTTCTTACCATTATTCCCTAAACAATACAGTATAGCAATTATTTACATATCATTTATTTTATTTGGGTATTATATGTAATCTAATATTACTTAACATATGTGACAGAATATACATAGGCTGTATGCAAATACTATGCCATTAAATACAAGGGAGATAAGCTTGCAGGGATTTTGATATCCACAGGGATTTCCAGAACCAATTTTCCTCAGATGGTTGTATTGTTAAAATTGTTCTATTTCATTATTATTATTGTTTATTTTTTTTTGGTACTGAGAATCGAACTTATGTTGCTGAGCTATATCCCCGGCCCTTCTATTTCATTATTAAGTATTGCTATTAATCTCTTTCTATGTCTGATTTATAAGTTAAATTTTATCATAGGTCTATATGCATAAGAAAAAGTATAGTACCTACAGGGTTTGGCACTATTCTGTACTATTTGGTACTATATTTTCAGCACCTCATCCCCAAGATCTGGAATGTATCCCCCTGTATAAAGAGAAACTACTGCACACACAGTTCACTAACATGAAACAAGTAACATCTGAGTTAGTATTCAACATGATCATTTTATTTTAATTCAAGTAAATCCTGTGGCAATGCTAGTAAAAAGTAGGTTTTCCTTCTTTCTACTCTCTTCTCCCCTTTCTTTCTGCTCATTCTCTTTTTTTTTGCCTGCCTTCTGTCTTTCATTGATTCCATTTTTACCTTTTCTCTTTTTATTCTTTGATGTTCTCATCCACTGAACACTTCACATTGCATCCCCCTTGTACCACAGTCCCAGATTGTCTTAGTTACTTTTTCTCATTACTGAGACAAAATACCCAACACTCAAAGTTAAAGGAGGAAAGTATTTTGGCTCACAGTTTGTGGAGGTTTTAGTTCACAGTGAGCTACATCTAAGGCAAGGTGGCACGCAGAGGGGCATCACAGAGGAGAAATAGTTCATGGCAGGCAAGTAGGAGTTAGTCAAGCAGCAAGTGGTAAGCAGCAAGCAATGGCAGCAGCAGCAGCAGACTTTCTTTCTGTTCCTTATATTCCAACCAGGATACCCAGCCTCTGGGTGGGTAGCACCCATACCCAGGGTGGTGCACCCTTAATCCCAGCATTGTATCCTTAACTCCAGCATCACATACTCTAGGTCCAGCCAGCTCCAAAAAGCCCCACCTATGACCACATGAGGTTTTGGGAGGACATCTAAATCCAAGGCATAACACAGATGTGCAAAGATGTGTAAGTCCCTGGTGTGTCTTCAATGAGGCATGAGCACAGGCACAGAGTGAGGCCCTGTCCCCGGAGAATACACTTCATGGCCAGGTAATGTGATGTTCAGAGTACGAGCTGTGGTTAGTGCCTAGATTTTGGATTTAGAACTTTTAGATGAGTGAGAAATAAATTTCTGTATTTTATAGACCATGTAGTATATTGTCCTCATAAGTTATATAAAGACATTATCAATGATGATAAATAACATATATGTCGGTGGTCTTATGAGTGTACAGTGGAGCTGAAAAATTCCTATGGCATAGTGACACTGTACTGTGTAATGTCACAATGTAATGCATTATTCATGTGTGTGGTGATACTAATGTAAACAAATCTACTGTACTGGCAGTTGTATGGAAGTATATAGGAACACAATTATGTCCAGTGCATCATTGATAACTGAAAATGGTAATTAAAACAGTGTTACTGGTTTATGCACTTACTGTGCTATATTTTAAATCAGCAGTGTGTACTCCTTATATTAAAGAAGAAGGGCTGGGGATGCCGCTGTGATGAATATCTGAAAACACGGACTTGGCTCTGGAACAGGCCAGTGGATGGAGGCTGAAGAATTTGGAAGTACGTGGTAGAAAAAGCTGACATTACCATTACCCTGGTGGGGACTCAGAAAAGAGAAGCACAGTAAAGATGCTTCAATCTCATTAGAGAATGTCTGAGAGGTCATGAACAGTTTATTGGTAAAAATACAAACAGTGAAGACCATGTGGATGGGGTCTCAGGTGGAAGTCAGGGACGTCTTAGTGGCCATGCCTTTTCATAAAGTGACAACGTGACTCAATTGCATTTATTAGGGCTTTGGGGAAGGTAGAGCTTGTGAGCAATGGAATTGGATATTTGGTTTTAAAATTTGAATTTTTGGAAATTTTTGAGTGAAGTGTTGAAGGGATGGCTTGGCTTCATCTGAGTAATCATAGAAAAATGTGAGAAGAGTGAAAAGATTTCCAGACAAAATTTTTAATCAGAAGGGAAGCAGAACTTAAAAGTTTGAAAAATCTGCGGCCTATCTATACGGTAAAGAGGGCATGCTCAGCCCAGCACACCTGCAGTGGCCACATGACTGATAAGGAGACTGCAATGGATTGGTCATTTCAGTAGAAGCCAGCTGCCATTTGCCGACACAGTGGAAGACCGACCCACAAGCCCAGAGTTCAGAGGCCTCCTGAGCAGAATGGGCACCACTGCCCTGTGCCACCGTACATCTTGGGCTCTGCATCCTGCTCTCTGCAGCAAGCTCCCCTTCCACCCTAGGTTCCCACACCACTCTGGTGAGCATCAGTGCAGCTATCGGTGCCAGCAAAGTTGTAGAGACACAGCTGCTTCCACTTAGATTCCCAAGTCTGCCTCAGAGAGTCACTGGGCCCAGGCCAAGATCTGCTGCGGTGTGGGACCACCACAAGGATCACCCCAAGGCAATACCCAGTGGTGTGTGCGGGTTTGGGCTGCTCCCAAGACCCTGCACTGAAAGAGTCATTGCAGTGTGATTCCTGACCTAGGCTTAGAGCTACTCCGAAGGTGGGGCCCAGGAGAACTCCCAGAGTCTCAGTGGCAAGCTCAGCACCCCAGTGGGCCTGGAGGGCAGAGTTCCAGCTCAAAAAGATTGCTTATGAGCCTTAACTTTGAGGCTCACTTGGGAGCTGCTGACCCTTTCTCCTTTCCTATTTCTGGCTTTTGGAATAGGAATGTCTGTGGTATGCCAGTCCTGCATTTGTATCTTGGAAGTACATGACTTACTCAACTTCACAAATTCACAGTTAGGATGAAAAACAGCTTTAAGTTTCACCCATTACTGACTTAGATATTTAAATGAGACTCTGAACTTTAGACTCGAGTTGGAGCTTTAATGAGTTAATAGACTTTTGAGTGGATGCTGGAATGAATTAAGACTTTGGGGGCTATTGGGGTAGAAAAAATATATTTTTCATTTGAGAAGGACTTAAGCATTGGGAACCAAGGGTAGGATGCTGTAAATTTGAATGTGACCCCTCCTCCACCAATTAATATTTTGAAGCCCTAACTTACAGTGTGATAGTGATAGGAAGTCAGGTTTTGGGGAGCCGATTAAATTGTGAGGACGAAGTCTTCATCAGTGAGGTTAATGCCCTTAAAAGAGACCCAAGAGAGTTCTCTCAACCCTCCCACCCCAGAGAGACACAGAGAGAAGGTAGAGGTGCTATTTATGAATGAGAAAGAAGACCCACACCAGGCCCTGAATCTGCCAGTCTTGACCTTGGCCTTCCAGCTTCTAGCACTATGAGAAGTAATTTTCTGTAATAAGTTACCCAGTTCAGAGCACTTTGTTATAGCAGTGCAAACAAAGACAGTGACCACACTCTACAGAAATATGAGTTGTAGGAAAAAAACAAACCTTGAAATTGTATATGATTAAGATAATAAAATTCCATGTGGACACACGTGTGCAGGTGTGCACACATGTACACACAGAGAAACAGTGAAACAAAGCAAACACACCAGGCCCTTCCCAGGTACAAGCTCAGGCAGTTCACTGGTGGGGAGCTCTGGCCTGTTCTCAGGTTCCTCACGTAATGTCCAGGCCTGGCCTGCTGTGAGACAGATGGGAGGGCTTATCCTCAGCGAAGGATGCCTGTCCTGGCTCTGACAGCCTGCACGTTTCCTTCTGTGTTTTCCATCAGACAAGCACTAAGAACAAAAGGGAGTGTGTAAGTTCCAATCTACTTACATGCTGTTGTTACTTCGTTTGTTTTTCAGAAGAATATGTGCTGTCAAAATAAGGATTTGGAGACTACAATCTAAAAGGGAACTGCCTGGAGGGACCTGGATCTTCTAGAAAGGAAGAAATGGGCCTAAAGGGCCTGGGGTCACCTAGCACCCCTGCCTTTCAATGGGCCAACACATTTGAGCCAAGAAACAGTCATTTGCCCTGCAAGGGGCTTTCCAGTTTTCTTTAGGATCATTCATGCTGGGGCCTGACCTGCTTGACCTGCTTGACCTGCTTAACCTGCTTAACAGAACCAGCTTCTCTGATACATATTTGCGTACGAAGACAGCTGCAAATGTGAGTGTTGACAGGACAAGTAGGGAGGTGAACGTGGCCATATAGATGTGCTGTGTGCCAGGCGTGATCTGCTCAGAGGTGCGTGTAATTTTACGTGCTTGCTGGGGCTATGATGTGACACTCATCTAATAGAAGGGTTCTATACAGTATTTGATGTTTATAGATACAGATGAAAATAAGGACATATTTTTCATCCTGGAGACAGAATGTAACAGACAAGGAACCCTGGTTTGAACTTGTTTGGTCATCATCCTGCTGTTTTTATACTATCCAATAGGCCAGACCAGCCTGATTGTTAAAAGAAATCAGAATGAGGTATCTAATTTCCTGAGTATTTAAAATATTCCACAAAACCATTTTCTTCTAATACCCCTTTGGATTGTTTTCCTTAAGTACTGAAGAAGTGCAGATCCTGTCAACTTTTGCTTCATCCAGTTCCAGAAGGACATGTAGGCATTAGTAAATATGGGCCTGGTAAGGTCACCTGCCAGTCAAACTCACCAGGGTGCCTCCATGCCAACAACTTGCACACACAAAATACTATGGGGTGGTCCTTCATCTCACTGACATGAAGATTCCAGCATCCATTTGTGCACATTCTGGGATGACAGGGGCCAAGGTAACAGCCAGTGCAGGTACTGTCACCTGTTAATGTCCACAGCTCATCAGGGAACTGTGGCACCAAGGACACAAATGTATTGCTTCACATCCAAGATCCATAGGAGCTGTGTGTCTTCACACTGGCTAAACTTCTCTGATTCTCGTGACTGTAGCCCTGTGGCCTGGAACGCAGTCAGGGACACAATCAGGGTATCATTCTTATTTTTGGGTGATCATTATTTTTATTCTCCCAAGGTGTTACATTTTTATTCAAGAGGCAAAACACTTCACAGCCTCAAGCTATGGATGAGGCAGATCACCTTGGCTACAGTTCTTACATGCACAGAGATCTGAGGACCAGAGATAGGTTCCTTAGCACCTGCTCTGCGGGACTCCTGAGTATATAGGAGAATGAACTGGGATAAGTAAAAGTGTCAAAAAGAAAGCACTTATACTCTATCAAGCCACCTGCAGCACAAGATAGTTCTGCTCAAAGTGTCTAGGGGTGAGACACCCAGAACTGATAACTCTGAGGAGAGCATCTGTCCACACAGCAGACAACCCTGCACCCTGAGTGGGCATCTCAAGGTGCCCATGGACTGTCCCTCAGGGTGAATTCCCTCCCTGTGAGCCAGCTGAGACCCTGGGACAGGGACTCTGGGTTCTCCTCTGTATCTAAGATGAACTATACTGGGTGCTCAGAATCAACACCAGTGTGGGAATGGTGGTCTGGTGCCCAGTTTGGTCTTCCCTGTGGTCACTAATATGGATGGTCCACGAGAAGGATTCATGGCCACAGGGCCATCCTTGTCACCACTAGTACAGATGACTCAACAAAAGGACTTCTAGGTTCTGCCCCTGCTGATAGGGATGACTCCAGGGAAGGATTTCCAGGCATGCTGTCGCTAGAAATGACCCAGGAGTAGGGCTGTGGGGCATTGCCATTCACTGATGGAGATGACTCAGAGAGAGATGTAGGCCACTGCCACCGCTGACCGACATGACCCAGTGGAAAGACTTGTGGACCCTGGAATATCTCACACCAAGTTCTACTCCCCTGGGTGAGAAAACACAGGAGAGAACAGGGAGCAGAAAGGCAAAGCGCAGCACCAGGGAGTGTCACTGTGGGAAGCACGCGCTGTCTGCTTCTGGCTCTGCTCTAACGGCTTGGAGAGGGCCGTTGTGGGTTGCCCTGGCCCTGCGTCCTCAGGGCTGACACGTACTGTTTCCCATCTTCCTTCTTCTGCTCACCCTGATCAAGCCTCATCTCTGCTCTCCTCTCTCATCCTGTCTTCCCCTGGCCTCTGACTTTTCCTCCTGCAAACACCCTCTGGGTCCTTTCTCCCTGTGACTGCTCCCACACGGAACTTGTCTCTTGCCCGCTCATCCCGCAGCCCCCTCTGCCTGGCTCTTTCTGACATCTCTCCACGAAGCTCTGCCCTTGTTACTGTGCACTTTTAGCCTTCCATGTGAGTGCATAGGATATCAGAGAGACCCAGGGAGGGTGAGGGTGGGCCTGGGTTTCCCATCTCAATTCTGTGACCTTGATAGCGATCTTTGAGACTCTCGTTCAACAGAATTTCCCTGCACTGATCTTCCTAACTTTTGACCAGGTGTTTTTAATCTCCATTTCACAGATAAAGAAGCCAGGCCTCTGCAACACACCAAGCCCGTGAGCTGTGTGGTAAAGGGCAGACCCAGAACTCTGGGCCCGTAAGTTGGCAGCTCTGGGCACATGGACAATGTTTCTGGCTCTCTCTTTCTGAGTGAAGTGGGAGTGGCGATTGCTCCTCTCTGAGATGGTAGGAGGAGCACAGGAGACTCACATCCTGTGGAACAGGTGGTAGGTGCATGTCTTATCCATCACTATCTCTCTAGCGTCTGGAACTGGGCCTGATATATTCAGTGGTAGGGACCCCATAAGCAAGCCCCTCTCTTATACCCAAGCAGAGGAGGAGGGCAGTGACAGGAGGGGGAATTTACACACATACTCAGCTATTTTCACCATCACCACTGCATGTCAAGTCCCCAGTGCTCTGTAGGGGACCTTGTTCACACTAGTCACTCAGTCCTTGGGCTGTTCTGCTGAGGAGGGTTGCAGCCACATGGAGCATAGAGAGGGCATGGTAACCTTCAGCCAACTGGTCCTGAACAAGGGGACCCTCACTAGGAAATTCACAACATCTGCTGAGTGCTTGCCGTAGATCTGACTGTGGAAACTTTTTTTCCTGTAATTCATTTAATTACCAAAACACAAAAGCCTTGGCCCACTTACCAATGTATTGCATAGATGAAAAAATGGATGGCTTGATCAGCTAAGTTGATGACTGGTATGAGAACTAACTGAATCCCAGAAATATGAGTTTATAATAACTGATATACAGTAAACACTCTGGTAAATCTTGTTATTTATGTGTTCTCTCCCACTACCCCACGAGGCCACTGAGGAGACAATAACAGGGACACCCGCCCCCCTGAGTGTAGACAGGAGACAGCATCCTGAGCAGAACTTTCCCTGGGATCTCCTGGGCATGCCCAGCAATGGCCTGCACTAGGCTGTACTGAAGTACAGGACAAATAGCATCTGGGATTTTTCTCCTTTTTCTAGCATAACACAGACTACAGTTTCCTTTTTGTTAAGTTAGTAGGGGAAAATGCATCCTATATCAATTCTGAGGGGAAATCCAAAGACAGTTATTCCCATCATATTTGAGGAAGTCTTGAAGCCTTTATCAGATGATATCAGATTCTCAGAAAGCAACTGATCTGCAAAAGCCATCAAACATCATCACTGGCATGGGGGTTTTAAGGCTGAAACACAGCAGCCCCACGGGGCAGAAAAACACAACACAACAACAAACGCTGTTGTGGAGGAAGGGTTCTGTGGCTTCACTGCACTCCCCTGCAGGTCTCTGGGTCCGGGAGGGAGCACATTCCTGCTACAGGAGACAAAGGTGCTGTGGCTCAGAGGAGAATTTCATTTCCTCAATGGGCCTCCTCCTTTCTAGCAAGAGGAGCCCACTCTGGAATGGGCTCCCTGGGCTGCTTCTAGGGCTTTTCACTAAGGTAAAACTTTTCCTCACGGACAGTAGAAGAATGAGCCCACATTTGCAGATTCCTGGAGATGACGTACTCTGCACCAAGTCCTTAGCTCTACTTACAGCCCTGGGAAAGAAGGTATGGAGAGATAAATAACTGAGCTAAGTCCACCTGGCTAATACATGAAATCAGAACAAGAATTTAGTCAATCCAAAGCCCGTGTTCTACATCTGCAGTCAGGTGGGCCACTGTAAGGCAACTCCCTGCCAACTTTATGCCAGTTTGACCAAAAGCCACATGGACACTTGGGAAACTAGCTTCTGATCTTGTCAATTGCTTGCTTAGATGCTTCTGTCCTTGTGAGGCCAGAGAAAATCTTCTGTGGCTCATGACTTCCTGAACCAGGACCACACAGGCCCCCTAGGGTAAATAATACAGTATGTTCTGCATGGTGTATCTCTAAATATTTTAAATCCCTGGTTCCAGCCCAGTGACCAACCTGAAGGTGCCCTCTTTGTACATAAGTATTTATGTACCCAGGTGAGTCAGGCCTACATCTGTGGACATCCAGCTTGTAGCTCCAAACTCTGCCCACATGTGTGTGTTTAGTCAGTTCTTGGGCCTGTGGTGCATACTGTAGAGTTAGTCACCTTTCAGGAAGAGAACCAGAGAAAGTGAGATTGGCATGGCTGTGCAAGAAATTCTGGGGTTTGGGGGACCCCAAACATGACCTAGGAGGAAGGATGTGGACACTAGATAGGATGCCCCTTCTGCCTTCAACAACTAAAACAAGAGATATTTTCTGATTTCCAGAGTTAGCACATTATAATAGTCACATGTTGAATTTATAACAAAAATTCTCACAAGGCATACAAAGAAATAAAAAACCATGACTGATTCAAATGAACAAATCATGTGGGAAGAAACCATCCCTAAGGAAGTCCAGACATTCGGTTTACTAGACAAATATTTTATTTAAAAATTGTCTTGAATATACTCAGTGAGAGAAGGGAAAACATAGATCAAGAACTAAATAAAAAACTAAATAAAATTTCCAGAACTTAAGAGCATAGATCTCTAGGTTGAATACATCATCTAAAAGTCCAACATGATGAATTTTAAAAGCAGAGATAAGGGAAGATAAATAATTTATGGAATTTCAGGAATTACAATAAAAAAGAGAATTTTGCTAACTCCAAAACAAGATCACTCTTAAAAGAAAACAAGAATTATCCACAGGGTTATGTTTATTGCAACGTTGTTCATAATAGCCAAACTATAGAATCATCCCGTGTCCATTACTGGATGCATAATGGACTATAAGAGAACATGGCATATACACACACTGGAGAATTAGTCAGGATTTGAAAAAGATAAACTCCTGCCACTTGCAACTACATGGGTGAAACTAAAGGATATTATGTTAACTGAAATAAGCCAGACACAGAAAGAGAAAGACCACATGATCTCTCTCATGTGTGGAGTCTTTAAAAAAGTTGATCTCATACTATAAAAGTAGAGAATAGAATAGTCCTTACAAGAAGCTTAGGAGAGAGGAAGGGAAGTAAAGACATGTTGATGAATGGGTACAAATTTATGTTTGAATAGGAGGAATAAGCTCTAATCTTCTATTGCACATTTCAGACATGCAAGGACTCAAAGTTTACTTCACATTCAAAGGAACAGGTATCTTTGGAAGTTACTTCAGGTTGTACCTGTGTAAAGTAGGAGACTAAATCAAGTCCACAGAGCCAGGCAAACTAAGGCTTCCAAAGATGGAGGAGCCAGCCAAGACCTGCCAGGAGAAAGTAAAGGTTCCAGAAAGGATCCAAAGCCATGGAATTTGGAACAACAAGAGACATTGTTAGACTAAAAAGCAGATTAAAAGACACCCAGAGAACCAGACTCAAAAGAAAGAGAAATTGCAATCAACCTTACTTAGGGAAACAGGATAATGGAGGGGCTCTCTCTTTAACTCCGGTGGTGCCCACTATACTTCAAGACAGATGACAGGAGACAGAAGGGGGCTAAACAGACTGAATTTCTCAATTACCAGAAGCGCAATTATATCCCAAATTGAATAAACTAAGAACAATATATGCATAGTACTTAGAGTTCCAGGGATAACTACTCAAAGACACACCTAAAAAGTTAAAAAGTGGTTGTCACTGGGAATTATAAATTTGTTTGGGCAGGATTGATTTTTAAGTCTCTTTGTATGAATATATTTAACTATGTATGAATTTAATAAAAAATAGTTTTAAATTATCTGCAACCTGGATAATTTGTACTGCTAAAGTTTTAGTAAACTTGAAACAAGAAAAAAAGCAAAATGCT
Source organism: Dinomys branickii (assembly GCA_004027595.1). Lineage (NCBI taxonomy): Eukaryota > Metazoa > Chordata > Mammalia > Rodentia > Dinomyidae > Dinomys > Dinomys branickii. The sequence goes on from PVLD010008765.1 coordinate 39,525, forward strand.
TATAGTTTAACCTGGATTCTTTTTCTATTAGTTTAGTTCAGAAAGTAAGGCAATACTTGCCATATTCAAGTCAGCATTCTTAAGGCCGTGAATGTGCAAAGAAGACTGGGGCAATGTTATGGCTTGTGTCTAGATGTCCTCCCAAAGCCTCATACAGTCATGGGTGGGCTTTTCCAGAAGTGGCTGGCTCTAGAATATGTGATGCTGAGATTAAGGGTGTGTGATTGCCAAATCGGTCCACTGATTGCTTTGACACTACCTTAATCCTGGTAGCCTAGACAGAGTATAAAAGGGACAGACATAAGCTGCTAAGGCCTCTTGTTTGCTCTGCTGCCTGCCATGAACTGTTTCTCTTCTGCAATGCTATCTGCCAAGCCACCTTGCCTTGGAGCCAGCTGACAATGGACTGAAACTTCTTAAAACTGTGAGCTGAATAAGCCTTTCCTCCTTTATTTGGTCATCAGATATTTTGTCTCAGTAATGAGAAAAGTAACTAAGATAGGAAATTTGCTTAAATTTCACTTTGGGAAAATTTTGTTTTTCTTTTTTTTTCAATTTTTTCAATTTTTATTTTAAAGAGAGTAGTAAATGAGAAACAGACAAACAAAAAATAGAATAGTAGCAGCATACCAGCATCACAAACATAAACAAATCAAAGCAAGAACATTCAAAGTGATACAGGGTCTCAAAACAAAATAATTTCAACAGTGTTTGTTACATTACATATCGTTATCTTCAACTACATTGCTCAGATTACCAAATGTAAGAATGAAAGATTTCTCAAACCATTAAGGAGAATAAGAAAATAATTATTAGATAAAACATTAGAGATAATACAGAGTTTCACTAGACAAGATGGTAGGAGTTCACCATGATAATTCCTTTGCATATTGTTACCTTCAAATCAGTTGCTCAGACCCCCAGACACAAGCATGTAAAATCAATCAGAACATAAAAAAATTGTAAGCATTATCTGTTCATTTCAATACACCATCAGACAGCAACACAGTTATCACAGCTATTCATATATATTTTTATATTTTGCACTCTTTCTTTTTCTTATTTCTCTCATCCTAGTCATTCCTTTATTTGAGCAATTTCTATCCCTTTCCTATCATCTGTTGTACATTTTAAGTTTTACCTAGTCTTTCAGGTTCCTACACCAAGGAGACAATATGATGTTTATACATCTGCATCCAACTTATTTCACTTATGAGTATGGCTTCTAGTTGCATGCATTTACCTACAAAAGCCTCGAGTTTATCTTTTTAAATAGCTAAATAATACTCCACTGTATAAAAATACTACATCTTTTTTATCAGTTCCTCAGTGGATGGGCCTCTGGGTTGTTTCCAAGATTTAGCTATAACAAATTGTGCTGCTATAAACATGGGTGCACATATATATCGCTGTGGTATGATGTCTTTAATTCTTCCAGGAAAATACCCAGAAGGGGAATAGCTAGGTTAAATGGGACTTCTAATCCTAGTTTTGTGAGGAATCTCCAAACTGATTTCGACAGTGGTTTCACCAATCTACACTCCCACCAGCAGTGGAGTAGAATTCCTTTCTCCCCACACCCTCTCCAGAATTTGTTATTGGTTGATTTCTTGATGATAACCATTCTTTCTGGGGTGAGATGGAATTTCAGTGTTGATTTAATTTGCATTTCTCGAATGACTAATGACGTTGAACATTTTTTCATGTACTTATTCTCCATTAATATCTCTTTATTATCTCAGATGCCCATTTTTGGATTGGCTCTTTGAATTTTGGGGTCCTGATTTTTAAAAATTCTTTATATGTCCTAGATAGAAGTCCTTTGTCTGAGGGGCAGCTGGCTAAAATTTTTTCCCAATTCGTGGGCTTTCTTTTTACTTTATTGGTGATTTCTTTAGATGTGCAAAAACTTTTCAATAAGATGAGATCCCAGTTGCTGATTCTTTGAAGTATTTCCCTGTGCAGTTTGGTTTTTTGTTCATGAACTCTCTGCCTACCCCAATGTCATCAAGATTTTTATCTTTCTCTTCCAATAAATTTAGTGTTTCAGTTTTAATATTTAGATTTTTGATCCATCTTGACTTTAATTTAGTGCATGGTAAAAGACATGGGTCTAGTTTTAGTCTTCGGCATGTGGAAAGTCAGTTTTTCCAGCACCATTTATTAAAAAGGCTATCTTCTTTCCACTGAACATGTTTGGCCCTTTGTCGAAGATAAGGTGACTGAGTGTGTTTGTAGTTGTATCTGTATCTTCTAATCTGTTCCATTGATCTTCAGGTCTTTTTTTGTGCCAGTACCATGCTGACTTTATCACAGTAGCTTTTTAATATAATTTTCAGTCAGGAATTGTGATGCCTCCTGCCTTTCCTTCATTTTCCAAGGCTGCTTTTGCTATTCTAGGCCTCTTCTGGTCCCAGATGAACTTTAGGAACGTTTCCTCTGGGCCTGTGAGTTACACTAATGGCATTTTAATTGGAATTGCATTGAATCTGTACAACAATTTTGGGAGTATGGCCATTTTCACAATGTTGATTCTTCCTATCCATGAGCAAGGAATATCTTTCCATTTTCCGATATCCTCTTCAATCTCTTTTTTCAAAGTACTCTAATTTTCACTGTATAGAACTTTTACTTCTTTTGTTATATTGATTCATAGGTATTTCATCTTTTTAGATGTTACTGTGAAAGATGTGATTTCCCTAATTTCTCTCTCTCTCTCTCTCTGTTGCTTGTGTACAGGAATGGTATTGACTTTTGAGTGTTAACCTTGTATCCAGCTACACTATTGAATTTCATTATTAAATCCACGAGCCTTTTGGTGGAGTTGAGTGTGCACAGGAGCTCAATGTCAGCTGCGCTGGTGGTGATCAGGGACTGCTTATGTCTGTGACCTCCAGAAGGTCAGGATGCAAGTAAAGCTCAGATGCAAACTGCAGTGATAGTAGTTCATGCACCCCTGCCCTAGTACCTCCAGAAGCCCAAGGCACACTCAGGGAGGGCCCAAATGCAAACCCTGGTGTTAGCAGCTCCTGGGCCAGAATTATATTTTAAGTCTTTCCTAAGCACAGTTAACTCATGTTTTCCATTCATTTTAGTTTTTTTAACCTTATCCCTTTGCATATTTTATTGTCATCATCATCATCATCATTATTACTTTTAGCCAGATCATTTTGGGACAGAATTGCTTTCGTGGTTCCCCAGGCATAGGGTCACGTCAATTAATTATATTCATTTGTCTTTCCCTTTCACATCGATGTTTTTCCTTCTCTCACATAATTGCTTTGGCTAAGTATTTAGAATAACACCAAGCAGAAATGATCCAAGCAGGGGTCTCTTTTGTCTTACTTCAAAGGGAATTTAATACTTTAATTTTCACTATGGTAGAGCAGTTAAGAGCTTGACTTAGAAACTGACTTACTTGAATTCAAACACCAGATCTATCTTTGACTTAATTTCTGACTTGCACAATTCCTTCACAAGTACCATCTGGGGATATGAATATTTCCACAGCTTATGTTTTAATTTTTTCTGGTTTCTTTATCAAATATCAAAATCATTCTTATGCCAATTTTATAGTATAATTTTGGGAGATTTTTATCTATCGACAAACTCCAAGCTATATAAATATCAAAATCATTTTCTTTGCAAATAGGACAAAATTTGGCTTTGGCAAGTTGAGCAATAATGCTTGAAGAATTTGTACATTTTTTTTCTGTTTTTGTTCCTCTGGATTTCATTTTAATCTTTTGCCAAGTCAAAATGTCTAATCTGTAATTAATCTCACTTAGAATAATTGTTTCATTCATAGAAATTTTATTTGCCCCTTTTATATTCTCTGTCTCAACTTATGAACACATTAAATATAGCTATGGTGACTATTGTAATTCTCTTGTCTGCCCATCCAAAACTTCTTGTTGGTTCTGGATTGGTTGGATCAAATGATGCACATGTAGTACGAACCATAATTTCCAATTTCTTTCATTCCAGTTTTGAATTAGTTACCTCATATTCCAAGTTCAACAGTTAATATTGGGACATGGTTCAGTTACTTGGGACCATTTGAGCCTTTTATATATTGCTTTTAAGATTACTAAGAAAATAAGATGCATATATAGTTCAAGAAAAATAATTGTACGTTATGACATTGAAGACTTCTGGGAGTTATTGTCAAAGACCTACAAAATATGACTTTTTCAGGCAGGGTAGTAGGTACATGTTCTATTTCTGTTTTGCTCCCTCTAATTTTTCAAGTAATTTTTGAGTACTCCAGAGTCTCTCCCCATAATGCACTGATAAATGCTGAGCTTAGTACTCTGAGAAGACCCTCTATAGATCCCTGGAGCTTTGCAACAATGAGTTTTTTACACTGGCCATGAATTCTAGCTGCTGTAGTCTCTTAAGACTTTGAACTGTGTCTCTTCACCTCAGGCTCCGCCTCAGTTTCTCCTTTCTGCACCATGATTTGGAGCTAACTTGAAGAAGTGAGCTGGACCGATCACGGGGTGCACCTTATTTTCATCTTTCCTTTCCAGATGCTTGTGTATCGGTCAGTTTTCTATTGCTGAAACAAAAAGGCCTGACACGCACACTTAGGGAGCTGGTTGGCTGGCCCTGAGGCAGTCCTTGATAGGCTGGTTCCAAGGGAGAAATAGCAGGTGGAAGGGCATGGCAGAAGAATTATAATGATATGAAATACCCAGGCTACTTAAACCCATACCTAATGAATACAGAGTATCATCTGAAGATGATAATGTTATTTGGGAACTAAATAAGAGTTGGTGGTTGCACATTTTTAATATAATAAATATCTAATAACTGTCTACTTTTAAAGTGCTTAATTTAATATGAATTATATCTTAATAAAAAAATAAAAAAACAACACTGCCAAACATCTGGGAAAAGCTAATAAGCCACATGTTTAAAACTGAATCTTGTTTAGTGAAAAAAGAATAGATTATCCAGAAAATAATAATAGAAATCTGTGTGTTGAAATATATCTAATGCTGGATTTAATAATTCCAACTAAGACATTGTGTAAAAGAGAACAAAATACATGAAACTATGGCTTTTAAGAAATCAGGTGTTATTGTTTGGATCTAAAAGTTCCCCCTAAAGGTTCACATATTCAGATCTGGGGCTTTTGGAGGGTGACTAGATCGTGGGTCGCCTATCTCAACAATATATTAATCCATTTTAAACTCACAGCTAAATGTGCTGTTAGAAGGTTGGTCTTGTTTTAGGAAGTTGTTCAGTGCAGTGTGGTTTTGAGGGTGTTAGCCTGTCATTGCCCCCCCCCCCACTTTCTCTATTCTTTGCTTCCTCACTGCTATGGAGGGGAGCAGCTTTCTTCTGCCATGCCCTTCCACCTACTATTTCTCCCTTGGAACCAGCCCATCAAGGACTGCCTCAGAGCCAACCAACCAGCTCCCTAAGTTGTGCGTGTCAGGCCTTTTTGTTTCAGCAATAAAAAACTGAGCGATACACAAGCATCTGGAAAGGAAAGATGAAAATAAGGTGCACCCCGTGATCGGTCCAGCTCACTTCTTCAAGTTAGCTCCAAATCATGGTGCAGAAAGGAGAAACTGAGGCGGAGCCTGAGGTGAAGAGACACAGTTCAAAGATGTGAACACTTAGCCGGGTGTCATGGGATACGTCTGTAATCCTAGTACTTAGAAGACCGAGGTAGGAGGGTCACCATGATTTTGAGGTCACCCAGGGTACATAGTGAGATCTGTTTCAAAACAAACATAAAAACAAGGAAACAAAAACAAAAACAAACGAAAAGATGTAAATGAATCTACACTTAGACATATAATAACCCAGGTCCCAGAAATTCAGCACAAGAACAGAATATTAAAAGCTGTTAGATAAGAAATACAGGTCATCTATAAAGGAAAGCCCATCAGAATTATGGCAGACTTCTCAACACAAGCCCTCAAATGAAAAAGAGCTTAGAGTTGAAGTATTTCGAGTCCAGAATGAAAATAACTTCCAATCCAGATTGATGCACCCTGAAAGCCTATCTTTCAAAATTAATGGAGAAATAAGATACTTCCATGACAAAGAACAACTGAAGAAATTTATGAACACAAACCAATACTACAAAGGGTACTGAAAGACATTCTAGACAGAGATAAAAGTGATCACAATTACAAGAACAACGACAGAAAGAAACCACCAGGCAGTGCAAGCAATTAAACAAAGGGGGGAAAGCAAGGGACCAACAGCAGGAAAATAACATGACAAAGATAAGCCAGTACCTATCACTTATAACCCTCAATGCAAATGGCCTCAATTGACCAATCAAAAGAAACAGATTGTGAGAATAGATTAAGAAACAAGATGCAACAATATGTTGCATATAAGAAACACATTTAACTTAAAATGAAATTCATGACTGAAAGTCAAAGGATGGAAAACAATACTCCAAGCAACAGGAACCAAGAAACAAGCAGGGGTAGCTATTGTGTTTGCAGACAATGGGAGCTTCAAACCAAGAATTATCAAAGGAGATAAAGAAGGTCACTACGTACTTGTTGGAGAAAACTTCAAGAGGAAGAGGTAACAAACATAACTATGTATGCACCAAATATGGGAGCACCCAACTATACAAGACAAATATTAATAGAAATGAAAAATCAAATAAGCAATAACATAATTGTAATGGGGGACCTTTACATTAAAACTGAATCAAATTATTCAAAAACATCTTTCTCAGCTGTACACAGGATATTCTCTAAAATAGATCATAGACTAGCCCATAAAACACGCTTACATAAATGCAAAGAATTAAAATTCTCTCGTGCATATTATCTGACCATAGTGCAATGAAATTGGAAATCAATGGCAAAAGAAACTAAAAAAAACCTCCATAAACACATGGAAATTAAATAACATTCTCCTGAACAACCAATGGGTCACAGAGGAAACTAAAGAAAAAAATAAACACTATCTACAATTAAGTAAAAATACAGGTACAACATATCAGAACTTGTTGAATGCAATGAAATAAGATCTTAGAGGGAAATTTATGGTGGTGAATTCTCCACCCCAGGTAAGGAGAATGAACAGAAGCAAGCTTCTAGAAAAAGAAGAACAAATCAAGCCCAAAACCCATATGAGGAAGAAATTATAAAGATCAGAGCAGACATTAATGCAATCAAGACTAAGAAAACAATAAAAAGAGTTAATGAATCAAAGAGTTGATTCTTTGAAAGAATAAATAAAATTAATAAACCCTTAGCCAACCTTATAAAAAAAAAAGACTGAAATTCATGCAATGAGGAATGCAAAAGGTGAAATCACTACAACTCCTCTGGAAATTCAGAAGATTATTAATACTTACTTTGAAAATCTTTACTTTCATAGGATAGAAAACACAGAACAAATGAACAGATTCCTAGATATATGAATAAAGCTGAATAAAGAAGATATAAAAATTCTGAATAATCAAATATGTTAATGAAATTGAAAATGTAATTAAAAACTTACCAACAAAGAAAAGCCAAGGTCCTGATGGATTCACAGCTGAATTCTACAAGAAATATAGAGAGGATTTAATGTCAATACTCCTCAAACTCTTTAATGAAAATGAAAGGGAAGCAATACACCCTAATTCATTCCTAGAGGCAAGTGTTACCCTGACACCAAAACCAGAGAAAGACCAAACCAAAAAAAGAGAACTACAGGCCAATCTCCCTAATGAACATAGATACAAAAATCTCCAATAAGATGTTAGCAAACAGAATGAAGCAAATCATACAGAAGATTATATGCCCAAGTGAAATCCATCCCAGAAATGCAGAGATGATTCAACATACACAAATCAATAAATTTAATATACCATATTAACAGAACCAAAGACAAAAATCACATGACCACCTCTATAGATGCAGAAACAGCTTTTGACAAAGATTTGACCAACACCCAATCATGATTTAAAAAACCCTACAGAAAATTGGAATATGTGGTCTTTATCTCAATCTGATAAAACCTATCTATGACAAAACAATAGCAAACAATATACTAAAAGACAAAAGCTAAAGGCTTTCACTCTAAAGTCGGGAACAACACAAGGATATCCACTATCACCTCTCCTATTCAATATAGTTCTGGAAACATTAGCCAGAGCAATTAGACAAGAGAGAGAAATAAAAGGAATAAGGATAGGAAACGAAGAGATTAAATCACCATTATTGGCAGATGACATTATACTATACATAGAAGACCCAAACAATCCACTAAAAGACTTCTAGATTTAATAACCAAAGTCTGATGCATAACTGTATATAAATTCAACACTCAAAAATTAATAGCATTCTTCTATAGAAATAACAAATTCACTGAAAGAGAAATTAGGGAAACCATACCTGTCAAAATAGCATCCAAAAAATTTGAAATACTTAGGAACCAATCTAACAAAGGAAGTAAAAGTTCTACATATGGAAAATTAAACACTCTGAAAAAGATCAAAAAGGATATCAGAAGATGAAAAGATATTCTTTGCTCATAGATAGAAAGAACCAACATAGTGAAAGTGACTATACTGTACTCCCCAAACTGTTTACAGATTTAATGCAATCCCAATCAAAATGTCATTAGCATACGTCACAGAACTAGAGAAAACATTCCTAAAATCCCTGTGAAACCGGAAGAGACCTAGAATAGTAAAAGTAATTCTGGGCAACAAAGGCAAGGCAGTAGGTATCACAATCCCTGGCTTGAAATTATACTACAAAGCTACTTTGACAAAATCAGCATGGTACTTGCAAAAAAGCAGACCTGAGGATCAGTGAAACAGATTAGAAGATGCAGACACAACTCCAAACATACTGAGCCACCTTGTCTTTGACAAAAGGGCCAAATATGTTCACTGGAAGGAAGTCAGCCTCTTTAATAAATGGTGTGGGAAAACTGGCTTTTCACATGCTGAAGACTAAAACCAGATCCATGTCTATCACCACATACTAAACTAAAGTCAAAATGGATCAAAGATCTAAATATTGAAACAGAGACACTAAATCTTCTGGAAGCGAAAGTGTTGAAGTCATAGGTGTTGGAAGAGAATTCATGAACAAAACCCAAACTGCCTGGGAAATACTTCAAAGAACCAACAATTGGGATCTCATCTTATTAAAAGGCAAAAACTATATACAATCTGAAGAAAACCAGAGTGGATCTTACCTTATTAAAAAGCTTTTGCACATGAAAAAAAATCACTAAGAGTGAAAAGACAACCCACAGAATGGGAAAAAAGTTTAGCCAATTGTCCTTCAGATAAAGGGCTTATACTCAGAACATATAAAGAATTAGGGAAAAAATCACACTTCCAAAATTCAAAAACCAAATCCAAAAATGGCATCATAGATGAATATGCACTTCTCAGATAAGAAATACAAATAGCAATAAATATAGGAAAAATGTTCAACATCATTGGTCATTTGAGAAATGAAAATTAAATCAACATGGAGATTTCATGAAAGAATGACTAACATCAAGAAAGCAACCAATAACAAATGATGCAGAGACTGTGGGGGAAAAAGAACACTTCTCCACTGTTGGTGAGAGTGCAGACTGGTGCAACCACTGTGGAAATCAGTATGGAGATTCCTCAAAAAGCTAGGAGTAGAGGAAGTGTTCAATCAGCTGTCTCCCTTCTGAGTATCTTTCCAAAAGAATTAAAAACATACCACAGCAATATACATGCACCTATGTTTATAGCAGCACAATTTGTAATGGCTAAATCTTGGGAACAACTCAAATGCTCATCAGCCAAGGAATGGATAAAGAAGATGCGATATTTTTATACAATGGAATACTGCTCAGCCATAAAGAAAAATAAACTTGAGTCTTTTATAGAAATTGGACACAACCTGAGACTATACTCGTAAGTGAAATAAATTAGACTCATATGTGTAAACATTATATTGTCTCCCTGCTGTGAGAAACTGAAGGAGTAAATAAGATCTAAAATGCACAGTAGATACTGTGAAATGGGACAAAATGGCCTTAAGCATGCTAGATAAGTGCTTACCACAGTGCCACATCTCTAACCAATATTTCATCTTAGTAGATGAAAGAGTCTACAATATATATTCTAATTCGGAAACTCCAAATAAAATTGTGCAGATGATTACATTGTTAGCAAAGTTTTTCAAAAGAGAATTCTCTTTAGAGAATAGATTTCTCTTTAAAAAGTATTTTTCACGCATATAGTATTGATTCATCCTCTTTAAAAAGCTTTGTAAGCAAGTTACATGGAAGTTACAAGAGCAGTATAGCTTCTCTTCTATGAGACACATAAAATATAAATAAATAGCAAAATAAAAAAGCTAATAGGAAGTGGGGAGATTTTTTTCAATGGGAAGGGGATCAAGAGCTGGAGGGAGGGAGGGAGCAGAGGAGGGGCAGGGGATGAAAAAGGAATGATATGTATTGTCTATAAATATCAGCTCCACACAAGGAATGCAAACATTATGTGTTGCAGATATGTACTAGTGAAAAATTTTTAAAGACTAGAACTCTTTCCTTTAAACAATTTGAAATTTTTATTGGTACATGATTGTGGTACATGACAGTACCTTCCTCATTAGGAGTCAGTGTATATACATATCTTAATTCTTTTTTCACCCCTCCTTCTCCTCAGCCTTTTCCCTTTTCTCCATGTCTTGGTTCTCTTCCCATTGGAGAACTATCTTCTCACTTCCTATTGGCTATCTTGTATACCTAGTAGAGAGAGAGCTGGGTCACATGGAATTGCTAATATCAGCTCTTGGAGAAATCTCCATGCTGATTTCCACAATGGTTACACTGGTTTGCATTCTCCCCAACAGTGCAGGAGGGTTCCTTTTTCACCACAGCCAATGCAGCATTTGGTATTGTTTGACTTCCTCATGATTGCCATTATTTCTAGAGTAAGATGGAATCTTAGTGTTGTTTTAATTTGCATTTCTCTAATGGCCAGAGATGTTAAATATTTTTTCATATATTTGTTGTGTATCTGTATTTCTTCCTTTGTAAAGTGTTTGTGCATTTCTCTAGCCCATTTCTTGACTTGCTCTTTTATTTTAGGTGGTCTAGCTTTTTCAGTTCTTAGTATATTGTAGATATTAGTCTTTTGTTTGAGGATTAGCTGGTGGTTTTTTTTTTTTTCTCCATTTTGCAGGTTGTCTCTTCACTGTACTGATTCATTCCTTGGCTTTTGAACAAATTCAACAGCCCTTCATGACAAAAACCCCGAAAAGAACAGGGATAGAAGCGCCATACCTAAATATGATAAAGGCTATTTATGACAAACCAATGGCCAGCATCAGACTAAATGAGGAAAAACTAAAAGCATTCCCTCTAAAATCAGGAACAAGACATAGATGTCAGTTATCACCTTCTTCTATTCATCATAGTACTTGAAATATTAGCCAGAGCAATTAGGCAAGAGAAAGAAATAAAAAGGATACATATAGCAAAGGAAGAACTCAAATTATCCTTATTTGCAGATGATATGATACTGTATAGAGAAAAACCAAAGAGCAGCATCAAAAAACTCTTAGAATTAATAACCAACTTCAGCATAGTAGCAGGATACAAGATCAACACACAAAAATTATTACTGTTTGTTTATATCAACAATGAATGCAAAGGAAATTATGAAAACAATACCATCAACACTCACTTCAAGAAAAATGAAATATCGGGGCTGGGGATATAGCTCAGTGGAATAAGCGCCTGCCTAGCAAGCGCAGGGTCCTGAGTTCGATCCCCAGTACCGCCAAAAAAAAAAAAAAAAAAAGAAAAATGAAATATCTAGCAATTAACCTAACTCAACAAAGAAAACTACAGCACTCTGGAAAAGGAGACTGAAGAGGACATCAGAAAATGAAGAGCTGTCCCCCACTCCTAGATAAGCAGAACCAATATTTCTAAAAAACAGGCATACTCCAAAAACAGTTATACAGATTCAATGCAGTCTCAAAGTACTAAGAGCATACTTTACAGATCTAGAGAAAACAACCCTAACATTCCTTGCTCACCTTGGAAGATGAGGTAAGCAATCAGACCTCTGGTCTGTGTTGGATGTAGGGAGCAGGGCAAGGGTTCAAGCAAAATGCCAGTACTGAGACTCAGCCACTTCAGAAAGCTGCATATGATGGACCTGGCTTCTCTCTATAGGATGTGAAACCCTGTGTCCTTTTTAGCCCGAGTTTAAACTTCTCAGGGGGGCCATGTGTAGACTGCACCTTCTCTATGACTGTCTCTTGTAGCTGTCTCTCACTGAGTCACTGCAGGAAGATAACACTAGGAAACTAGAACTGAAACTGTTTTGTAGTTGTTCTGCAACTCAGTCTTAAATAATTCCTTCCTAAAATGCTTCCTAATTAAACGCTCTCTGACAGTACAGCAGGCGCTGCACTAGATTTCTTCAACTCTAGTCTGCTTGAGGAATGAGTTTGCAGGAAAATTCCATGATGTTTTTTGTAGTTTAGAATGGCCACAGGCGTTTCTTTAGTTTAGCACTGGTCTGATTCATTGTTTCTCCTTGGGGTCTCTTATATCTGTGGAGACAGATTCTCCCCCCCCCCCAGGAGCTTCAAGCCTGCTTTATTAAACAAACTATTTTATTCATACATGTTTGCAATACATGAAGTTTATATTCATCTCAGGAAGTTATATTCATATGTGCCTGAATGTATGTCAGACTTTTAGACTCCCCTTCCTACTCACATCCGCTTCCCACTTCCCAGCTCTAGAAACCTCTCATCATTCTAATTATTATTGTTAATATTATTTTTAGTTCATGTTTAAAAATATACTGTTTACATTCATTGCAGGTATTTGGTGTATGGACATGATACATCTTAAATCCTTTTGGATCTTCTTCCCCTCTCCCCCTCCACTCACCCTGAATTTCTTGGACCCCTTCCCATTTGCAAAAGGTCTATTTCCCTCTTTCTTTCTACAAAACTGTTATTTTGCTCCTTATATACACTTTGTGGTACTCAAGTTAGTGACATCACACAGTATTTAAGCTTGTAAATCTGCTTTGCTTCACTTATCATTATATTTTCCTTTTCCGACAAAACTCTTGATTTTATCCTTCTTTATAGTCCAGTAGTATTCCATTGTATACAGTTACCACATTTTCTCCATTTTATATAGTTATTATATGTAGCTGCCGCATGCACTCAGATTGCTTCTAGGACTTAGCTATTATGAATCATGCTGATATAAACATTTGTATGCATATATCATACCAGTGATATATGTGAGGTGATTCATTCTTTGAGGAAGATATCTATCTAGCACAGGAATAGCTGGATCAAATGGTATTTCTAATATTAGTTCTTTGATAAGTCTCCATACTTATTTCCATAAGGGTTGTACTAGTTTCCATTCCCATCAACAATATAGAAGAGTCACCTTTTCACTCCAGCTAGACCAGCACTTGTTTTTATTTTGTTTACCAATGATTGCCATTCTTGCAGGTGAAACATGAAGTTGTACTATTGTTTTAGTTTGCATTTCTGTAGTGTACAGAGGTGTTGGACGTTTTTGCATACGTTTGTTGGGCATTTTATTTCTTCTGAGAAGTGTCTATTCATTTAACTTCCCCATTTTTTAATTGGGTCTTTTATTTTTGGGAGTCAATTATTTTTGTGTTCTTCATATATTCTAGGTACTAGTCCTTCGTCTGAGGAATGGCTGGCAAAAATCTTTCCCATTCTGTAGGTTGCCTTTTCACTCTGCTGATTTTTTCCTTTGCGGTGCAAAAGCCTTTCAATGTGATATAACCCTGTTTGTTGACTCTTGTGATATTTCTTGTGCAGTTGGAGTTCTGTTCACAGAGTCCTTGCCCACACATGCATCTTCAAGTGCTTCGCCTACTTTAATCTCTAGTAGATCTACTGTGTTTCTTTTGAAATTTAGATCTTTCATCCATTTTGATTTTAGGTTAGTATTTGTGAGAGACTTAAGTACAGCTTCAATCTTCTTCGTGGAGACAGCCTGTTTTACCAGCAGCAATAAATAAAATAAGCTATCTTTCATTTAATATATGTTGTGCTCTTTTCTTAAAGATCAAATAGGTTAATGTATCCGATCTATTTCATTAATAGAAATAATATGTTTTTGTGCTAATACCATGCCATTTTTAGTCACTTTGTAGTATAACTTGGAGTCAGATACTGTGGTGTCTCATACTTTGCCCTTACTGCTCGGGACTTCTTTTGCTAGTCTGGATCTCTTCTGGTTCCATATGAATTATAAGATTGTTTTCTCTAGTTCTGTCTCAATTTCAATGTATGTTATTGGATTATTCAAAAATTTTATGTCTTCTTGTTTTGCATTCAGTAATTTGTATACATCTAGAGATTTATTAATTTTATCAAGATTTTCCAATTTGTTGGAATACAGTCTTTTTATAGTGGTGACTAGCTATATTCTGGATTCCAGTGGTGTCCATTGTGATTTCACTTTTTATATCTAATTGCACTGATGTGAGTATTTTCTCTCTTTTTTGGTAAGTTTGGCCAAGGGTGTATCTAGCTTGTTTATTCCTGCAGTGAAATAGCTCTTTGAATCATTGATTCTTTGTTTTGCTTCTTAGTCTCAATTTCATTAATTTCCACTCTACTCTTTATGATTTCCTTCCTTAATTTTGGGTTGGGCTGGTACTGTTGGTTTTATTCCCCTGAGATACTTCATTAGATTATCCACTTGAACTTTCTCTGTTATTCAGATGTGAGCATTGATTGCAATAAACGTCCTCCTTAGGATTGCTTTTATTGTGTCCATAGGTTCTGGTGTGTTGTAGTAGCACCGTCATTTGCTTTCAGCAATTATTTAATTTTTTGCTTGATTTCTTCTGTGACCTATTTACTGTTCTATAATGTGTTGAGTATCCAGGTGTTTCTAATTTTTCTGAGATTTCTTTCATGATTGATTTCTAGTTTCATCATATTATGATTTGATACTAAACACACCATTATTGCAATTCTTTTCTGTTTATTTAAGCAGGTTTTGGGGACTACTATGTGGAGAAAGTTCCATGTGCTGCAGAGAAGAATGTGTCCTCTTTTTAATAGGGTAGAACACTACATATCAAGGGTGTGGGTTAGCTCAGATATTCCTTTACTAATTTTTCATTCTGTTGATGTATCTCTTTGCAAAAGTAGGTGTTGAAGTCACCAACTGTGACTGTGTGGTACTCTTGTCTACGTGTTCTTTTATGTCCAGCGTATGAAGATAGGCACTCTATTATCATGTATATGATATACACACACCCTCTCTATATATATATTATTTTTTGGGGAAATGTACACAAACTTCAGGAAAAGAAACACTTGTATAAATGTTTTAATAGTAAAATTTTTTATACATTACGAAATTATTACAAATTACATTTTACCTCTACAATTACAACAGTGCTCAAAGTGGTGGCCATTAACTTTCAGATATTTATTAGTATGGCAAACTGCTGCTTGGGTAACCTTGGTCACTGAGATAGCTGCACATGCATTTTCAATTTCTTCTCCAAGGGCCGGCAGTGTAGTAGGTCTTCTGTGATATATAACGTCTTCTAGGGTCCCGCATACTGGGGTACCACCGTCTGCTGAAAACACATCATACCATTTTTCTTTCCCTGAAATGTGTAAACATATTTTTTGCACTCTGTATTTTACTTATGTTATTTCTTCTTCTTGAAATGTTCCTCCAACTAGTAGGTAGTGCCCTTTTTTGTTTCTTCTGATCAGTGTTTTTTTTTTAATTTTATATTTTATGGAGGAAAATAAAACAAATTTTCATAACAAAATAATAGGAGAATAATAATAATTAATACATTGCATTTTGTTATCTTCAAAGTAGTTACTCAGAGTACAAGACATGGGCATAAAAAATTCTCCAAGTGATATTAGAACAAACCTTTCCATTCAATGAATTAAGAGAACCTAGCAGTATAACTATGTTGTATGTTTTTCCTTGTCCCTTCCTTCCTTCCTTTCCCTTCCTCCACCCTCATTCCTCTTTCCTTTTCAACAATTTCTTCCCATTTCACAATATCCATTGTACATTTTAGTTCTTATTTACTCTTTCAGCTTAATATAATATGATGTTTATATTATTTAATATGATGTTTACACTCATGAATCTGATTTATTTGACTTATGAGTATGGTCTTGAGTTGCAACTATTTCTTATAAAAGTCTCAAGTTTGTCCTTCTTTATGTCTGAGTAGTACTCCATTGAATAAAAATACCACATCTTTTTTATCCATTCCTTAGTTGATGGGCATTAGGGTTGTTTCAAAGATTTAGTGATTACAAATTGTGCTGCTATAAACATGTGTACACATATATTGCTGTGGTATGATGTTTTTTATTCTTCTGAGAAGATGCCAAGAAGGGGAATAGTTGGGTCAAACGGGGCCTCTAGCCCTAGTTTTTTGACTCATCTCCACACTGATTTCCCAAGTGGCTGCACCAGTCTATCCTCCTGCCAACAGTGGAAAAGGATTCCTTTTCTCCTATAGCCCCACCAACACTTGTTATTGGTTGATTTCTTGATGATAGCAATTCTTTCTGGGGTGAGATGGAATCTCAGTGTTTTAGTTTGAAGTTTACTTTGAGAGTAAAATTGTTACCCTTACTCATTTTGGGGATACTGGTGGTGCATGAAACATCATTTTCCTTCCTTTGATTTTTAGTCTATGAATGTACTTCCGGATTAGATGAGTTTTTTGAATACAACAGACTGTTGGATTCTGTTTTTTTTATCCAATGTGCCAATCCATGTCTTTTCATTGGGAAATCGAGATCTTTAATATTGAGTTATCACTGAGAGATATTGATTAATTACTATCTTTTTGCTCTTTCTCTAATGATGATCTTGACCTTTCTTTCTTTCTTCCTTTCACTCTTTCTTCCTTTCTTTCTCTTTATCTATTTGTCTTGCTTGACTTAGGCATTCCATCTGGATTATTGCCTTTGTTGGCTTCAGTGTATCCATGTAGGACATTCCTGAGTCTTTTCCTCAGTGCTGGTCTGGCATTCATAAATCTCTTCAGTCATTCTTTTCCATGTAATGTTCTTAATTTTCTATTTTGAGAGAAAACTTGCCTGATATGTTAATCTGGGTTGGAAGTTTTTACTTTCAGGATTTGACCTAATTTATGAGTCTACGCTACTGCCAGTACCTCATACTCTTGGGGGAGGTGTGGATGTCCATAACGATATGGGAAGATTCATTTACTGAAACTTGTAGTCACTTCACTGAGGAAAGGGAATTTTTACATAGACAGTCATGTCGTTTTAAAATGGGAGCAGTTTTGTTTCTTCTTTTCTGATTTATATTTCATTTTCAGACTTATTGTGGCTGTGGAATAAATCTCAGAATTGGATAGAGTAATTCTTTCCGCTTTATATTTCTAGTTATTTTGCCTTTGCAGTACATTTTGGGTTATCTTGCCTGTATCTATCAAAAGTCTATGATTTTGATAGAATTGTATTACCTGCATAACAATTTGGTAACTACAGAAAGCCAAGGCATTCTGATCCTGGAGATGGAAATGATTTCTATGTGGTTGAAACAGTTACTCTCAAAGTAACCTTTGATTTCCAGTCAACGGATTCTTGTGCTTGTGTGTGTCCACATATATTCTTTGAACCTGTCTGCTACCCTTGGCATTTGCTTTCTCAATAATGAATTTAATAAAGGCAATCTTTTGACATATCCTTAATGGATCAGATGAGATGCAGGTGTTCAGCTGCTTGAAAATCACACTTTGACACAAAGGGAAAGAGGAACCAGGCCCATATGGAGCCTGTGAGCCTTACTCAGGGCCATCAGGAAGAGGCCAGCTGCAGGCCAGTCCTTAGCCATTGTGCATGGAGGGGCAGCCTCAGCCCATATACCTGCTCAGCCTTCCACTTATGGTTAGTAAATAAAAAGGTTTGAGAAATAGGAAATGCGGAGATCACTTTATGGTTAACCCTAAATCAAACTAGAGTAATGGCCCATTTTCTTTTGCTCTGACTTTGCCCTTCTTTAGCTTTCCAAGCGTAAGGATATTTCCTGAATACTATGAAGTATTTCCTGAATACTTTTCCTGAAGTATCACAGTATTTCCTGAATACTGTGATTGTAATACTGTGATATGCCTGTTACATGTGTAGCATTGCCAGCAGCTGTAACTATTGTTTTGGTCAGTTCAACCACATTTTCCTATGTTGGAGACTTTCTTTCCTTTGCTTTCCTTAAGTGTTATGACCTAAGGGACAATGGACACCTCTGATTCACGAGGTGAGATTATAGTGGTTTGCTAATTATCCTGGAGGACTAGACCTGGGGCAGATATTAGACTGTGGCATTCTAGGAATTCACTGGTGTCCATGTTTAATGAAAATGGCACATTTCCTGTGTCATGAGTAGAAGACTATTGAGGCTGACACAGGGTCCGTTACTGTACAGGATTAAAAATTGATTTCCAGAACAAAGCTGGCTGAGCAATAACTTTTCAGTACTAGGAAATGATGGTTTTGTTCATAATATGCAAATTGGACACAGAAAAGTGCAGGTTCTATAATCTTATATGATAGGAGCAATATTTGTTTTAAATCTTAGAATCTGAAATAGCATCCTTTTCCTGACAAATTATTTTCTAACAGAATTGTATCAACATTAAGGGAATGGCTTTCTAGCGGGTGATTTTTGGATGTTTTAAGAATCTTCAAGATTTACTGAAAGTCAGACACTTGTGAAAGAAAATACATCCTAATAGTCTCTTTGTCAGATGTGTATGCGTCAGATATGTATGACTCTAATACCTTACAACCATCAGCTCAGTACTAGAATTGCATCAAAATCTGTTTTCTAGGTTTTAAAAATGTCCATGTGTACAAGGCCATCTTTCAAAGGCAAATGTCATCTCTTATGGTCTGATGTGACCATTAATCCCTGCTGTTATAAGAAAGTGATTAAAATGAACACTGGCCCCTCCTTTTGTATGGAAACACCTTTATTTGTTGGAAGACCTTCAAGAATCCAGGCAAAAATCTGTTCTCAGTGCTCAGTCGAGCCCATAATTGAGTAAAATAGCAGATTCCTTTGTTTAAAGGAACATGAACCAGATGCTGTGCTTCAACCCTTGGGTCATGCCTCCGTGGGACCTGCTGAGGCTCCTGCTGTTGCTGGGAAGGACACTGCCTGGGTACCTCAAACAGACACCTTTTCCTTAACCCACAGGTGGAGCTCCCCAAATTTTTGTTTTCTCTTAGGAGACCGGGAGCTGAGTTCCACCACATTTCTCATGAAAAACCTTGCTGAGGTCGGCACTATCACCTCCTGGCATGTATGCACCCCTGTAGCCAAGTCACCAAACAAGGCTGCATCTCCCAGCCTATTCCCGGTGCCTGATTTTGATCAAAATGCAGTCACGCTCATGAAACTAGGAATTTGATTTTTTAAAAAAATCTACAGTGAGCTACAAAGAGCTGCTTCTTTGTCAGCCAGATTCCCTTACTGTTGACGTTTGCATCTGCTTACGGATAATAGAGGCAAAAATTTCATAAGGCCAAATAAGAGACAGGGAAATTCCTCTGAGGGCTGTGAGCTGAATATGAATCCCACTCTGCCATGGAAAACTAAATTGCTGCTCAGCCAGGATGGCGGGCAGCATTCCACAGCCACCCCTGTCACTGGGCCTCCCCTCACCCCCATGCTCAAGGCAACACAAAAGTGAGCCCCTGGCTCAAGCCTAAGCTTCTTTTATTTTCACTGAGGGAGCAGTGCTCGGCTTTGGAGAAATAAAATGTTCAAGTCAGACAATGAGGCTGAAAGCCTGAAAACCACCTCTGCCCCCATCCACCCTTTCAAACGTCAGCCCAAATTTCTTGTTCCCAACCTCATGCTAATACAATGTGACATTCTCAGGCCTGGAATTTGGTCTTTCAGAGCTGGTTCTGCTCCACATCCTCTGTGAACTTTTGGTGCTTTCCCCCACAGCCCCTCCCCAAGCCACCCACATGTACAGTTCCAGGAAAAAAAGAGAAAGCAAAAAGAAGAGAGAGGGGGAAAGAAGAGACAAACAGAGTGAAAGAGAAAAGGAAAGAGAGGGAGAAATTACATGTATTGACAAATCCCAAAGAAAAAGCACTGGCGTTACTCCGCCTTCATAACTGGCGATCTTCTTCCATGGTTTATTGAACCACCGAGAGAAAGCATCCGAGGAAGTCGTCTCCTTGGCTTGGTTCCAGCCCAGTTGGAGCAGCGCAGGGCCCTGGCTGTCTCGTACCCTCAGCCCTCCCCAGAGGCAGGCCCTGCTGCTTACAGGTACACCCGTCTCCACCAGCTTCCACTAAGACCCGGAGGCCCTAAAGTGGGCTGTGGACTCTGTGCGGTTTCCAATGGAGCTGACACCCGTTGCCCTCTCCGCTCGGCCTTGCTATGCCCCAGTCTTCCTCAGATCTGAGCATCAGTACTGTCAGCTACCAGGAACAACCGGATTCCAAAGGTTTCCATGGTGACTGGGCTCAGCAGGTAATTTCTGAGGCCTGGGAAGACAAAGAGGGGTCTTTGGGGGTACCTGGCTCGGGACTGAAGAGTTCTGTTCTCTTTCTCATTTTTAAGGGTTTCTAGCTGTGGCAGTTAGGATTCTCATTCTTTAATATAAAAATATGAAGAACATGCACAAATGCAGTTAGTTCTCTGACACCTGAGGGGAACTGGTTCCAGCTTCACTGTGAATGCCAAACTCTGCAGATGTGCAAGTCCATGTGTCTAATGGCATGGTATTTGCATAGAACATACACATACCCGTGTGCTTGAAATCATCTCCAGATGACTCATACAATGCCTCACACGGTGCGAATGCTCTGTCAGTAGTTATTTAACTGTATAGTTTAGGAAATAATGACAAGAAAGATGTCTGTACATGTTTGGAACAGATGCAATTATTTGAAAGCAGATTTCCCCAGCTGTTGTCATTAAATAGTGGAGAGTGAATCTTCAGTTACAGAGGGCTGCATGAACACAGAGCTGCTTTGCTATAAGGGTGACGTGGGAGCTCTGGAATGAAGCACAAAGAATGGACCTCAAACCTGGCCTTTTATGTTATTAATTGGATGACAGAAATACCTTTGGAGCTACTTTTCTGTTTGCCTTCACTGCTGACAAAGCACAGAGCAGTCAGACTGATTTGTAGGCATCTCGCTTCCATGCCCTGACCTTGCTTAGTCTCTTAGCAGCAGTCCTGTCGGACTCCATACTACGCTAGCTGGGTCTTGGTGACAGTCAACTACCATTGCCCAGTTTCTCACCATGCGGTCTTCTCAAGCTGTCACCACTACAGAGTGGATTTGGAGTTTATGGAAGCATAATCTCGGAAGTAGATTCTCTTTCCTGGTGGAGGGAACCTGAAAATGTGTGTGTAGCTGATGATGAGTTGACACTTTTGTGGTCTAAGTGCAAGGCCACTACTGAAGATAGGAAGAGTTGGTATACATAAGTAGTGTACATCTCCAGGGCTCATCTGCCAAGAGTGACCAGACTGCTTGGAGAGAAAGTTTCAAGGGGAAAGAGCTTTACTTCTTAGAGTAAAATAATTGTGTTGAAAATAATTTTGGCTAAAGGCTAAAGCCTAACAATGGCCTTGTATTAGTCTATTTGGTGTTGCTTTGGCAAAATACTTGAGGCTGACTAATGTGTCAGGAATTTTTTAGCTCACTGTTTTGGAGGCTGAAGTCCACACTTGAGTGACTCTGTGTGTTGGTCCTCTGGTGAGGGGTCCCTGGCTGCATCATGCATAGCAGAGATACAGATAAGGAAACACCTGGGTAAAGATGGGGCCAAGCCCATTGGGTAGCCTCACATTTTAGCAGCCTCCAATCCCTTTTGAGGGTATTGTTCCCCTGACCTAATTACCTTCCACCTGGACCCACCTTGTAAAGTCTCAGCACCTCAAAAGCCTTGAGGGACAGACTACATCTAAGCCATAGCAGGCCTGAAATTCTGTATGCCTTACAGAAATACTATGTGGATTTCTCTGCAGTCCAAAATGCCCTAAGAATGAGCATCACCTATTCCAAGTCTACAGATAGCATCATCTCCAGAGAGGCACCATTTCTCATTTCACCTAAACACTAAGGGAACTTACATTTTTAACTCCTTTTGGTTAAGCAGGACCCTGACACAAATTTTAAAATAAACTTTATTGGGAAAGACACTGTTATGGTTTGTGTCTGGGTGTCCCCCCAAAGACACATGCCACCTTGGGCAGGCTTTTAGAGTTTATGACTGATTCATGGGTGTGAGTGCTACACCCACCTGGGCAGATAGTTTGCATACATAAGGGAGAGAAAGAGGCTGCTTGCTGCCGCTCCTCCCTTTTGCTCTTGCTGCTTTTGCTATCTTCTGCTGCCATGAACTATGTAGCTTCTGCCCCGCGCCACCCTGCCTAGGAGCCACCCAAGTATGGACTGACACCTCCACAGACTGTGAGCTAAAGAAACCTTTTCTTCCTTAATTCTGGGTGTCAGGTATTTTGTCTCAGTAACAAGAGAAAAGTAACCAAGACAGATACCATTTACAGGCACCCTCTTTTGTGTCTTTAAAGTTTAGGTTCAGAAAGTTCTCACAGCTGTGCATATCACATGCATGTTAGGTATATTTCCACCCTAAGGTTCCTTGTAAATACAGGCAGACCACTCTTCTCTCTGGCAGCCACGGACTTGGTTTCTGGAACTAAAAATTTTTCACATTTCTTAGACTTTTATATGAATGAAATTACATAGTATGTAGCCTTTTGTGTCTGGCTACTTTCACGTAACATAATGATTCTGAGATCAATTTATACTTTTCCACCTGCTGGTAGTTTGCCTTTGTTAACTGAACACTATTCATTACATGGATATATCATTTGGTGTTGGTGGTCATGTAGGGGGAAGTCCCAGTTTTAGGATATTGTGATTAATTCTGCTATCAATATTCATGTACATAAAGTTCTGTTTCTCATGAGTAAATACTAACAGGACTGGGTTATATATTCACTATATATTTGATTTTCAAGAAGATTCCAGTTTCCCAAGGTGTGTGCACTCTTCTAGTTGACCATAGTTTTGTCAGTACTTAGTGTGGTCAGACTCTTCCCCTTTTTCATCCCAGTGGGTATGGAGCAGTGTTCACTTGATTTTGGTATGCATGCTCCTGTTGACTAAAGATGGTGAGTACATATCCATGTGCTGCGGCCATGTCTGTTCAAACCTTTTGCCTATTTTAAAAAACAGATTGTCTTCTCATTCCCTCAGCTAGTTCAGTTAGTTGTTTTTTTATATTGTATGACATCTGTAGTTGTCATCATCTCCAAGAGTTTTCATTTCACCTTTTTGAAAGTTGAATTCCTGTAAATTTTATTAAGAGTACTCACCCTCTGTTCCACATTCAGAATGATTTAACTGATGAGCACATTTAAAAGCCACATTTTTTTTCACTAGAAGAAAACAAATAATTTAATGTTCTGTGAAGAAATGTTTCAAATAATACATTTTTTCCCTTCTGGTCCGTTGTGCCATCAAAATAATCACTTTTATTTTTACTAAAAATTTTGAAAAGCATCTTTCTCCATGTTCTTTCATTATATTTTGAATTGTTTATTTATTTACTGACTGCCTAATGATAATACATTTTATTTTTAAATTTATTATAAAAATAAAAGAAGGAAAACATATTAACAGACAGACATCCACTTACAAAATAGCATAAGAACAATACAAGCAATACACAGTTACAGACAAAGTAGTAGGAAATTAACAATGGTTGTTGTATTATGTATTGATATTTTCAAAGTGGTTGCTTAGGAGAATGAATAGAGACATGCAAGAGTGACCAAATATTAATCATTAACTGTTCCTTTCAGGAAAGCGATACAAGTAGTTAAACTATGTTAGCTATCCTGTATATACACACATACATAATTTCCCTTTATACACACCTAATTTCCCTTTCTCTTTTCACACACTCCAGTTGCTCTTTACTTTGGAGCATGGTCCTTTCGTTTCAAAACATCTGTCTTACCTCCTAATTTTTATTCACTCTTTCAGGTTCTTACACTAGTGAGATAATACATTGCTTACATGTTTATTTCACTTATGAGTATGGCCTCTAGTTGTGACCATTTATCTGTAAAAGCCTCAAGTTTATCCTTCTTTATAGCTGAGTAATATTCCACTATATAGGAGTACCACAATTTTTTTATCCATTCCCTAGTGAATGGACATTTGGGTTGCTTCCACACTTTAGCAATTACAAATTGCAATGCTATAAATATGGGTGCACATATATCACTGTGATATGATGTTTCCAGATCTTCTGGGAAAATACCCAGAAGGGGAATGTCTAGGTTGAATGGTACCTGCAGGCCTAGTTTGCTGATGAATCTCCAAAAGGATTTCCACAGTGGTTTCACCAATCTGCATTTCTACCAGCAGTGGAGAAAGAGTTCCTATTTCTCTACAGCCTCACCAGCATTTGTTATTGGTTGATTGCTTAACGATAGCCATTCTTACTAGGATGAGATGAAATCTCAATGTTGTTTTCATTTGCAATTCTCAAATGACTAATGGTGTTGAATACTTTCTTCTGTACTTATTTGCCATTTGTATTTCTTTATTTGAGAATTGTGTGTTCATCTCAGATGCCTATTTTTGGATTGGATCTTTGAATTTTGGGGGGCTGATGTTTTTTAATTCTTTATATGTTCTAGATAGAAGACCTTTGTCTGAGGGACAGTGAGCTAAAATTTTTTCCCAGTGTGTGGGTTTTCTTTCTACTCTACTGGTGATTTCTTTAGATGTGCAGAAACTTTTCTGTAGGATGAGATACCAGTTGCTGATTCTTTGAAGTATTTCCCTGCGCAGTTTGGTTTTTGTTCATGAACTCTCTGCCTACCCCTGTGTCATCGAGGTTTTTACTTACTTTCTCTTCCAATAGATTTAGTGTTTCTGTTTTAATATTCAGATCTGTAATCCATTTTGACTTGAGTTTGGTGCATGATGATAGACTTGGGTCTATTTTAAATCTTTGGTAGGTGGCAGGCCAATTTTTCCAGGACCATTTATTAAAGAGGCTATCTTTCTTCCAGTGAGCTTGTTTGGCCCCTTTGTCAAAGAGTAAGTGGTTGAGTGTGTCTGTGGTTGTGGCTGCATCTTCCAGCCTGGTCCTCAGGTCTGCTTTTTAGCCAGTACCAGGTTGATTTTATTACAGTAGCTTTGTAGTATAATTTCAGGTCAGGGATTGTGATTCCACCTGACTTGTCTTTGTTGCCTAGGATTGCTTTTGCTATTTTGGGTCTTGTCTGGTTCCAGATGAATTTAAGGAATGTTTTCTCTAGATCTCTGAGATATGCCAATGGTAGTTTAACAGGAATTGCATTGAATCTGTACAACAATTTTGGTATTATGGCCACTTTCACAATGTTGGTTCTTCCTATCTATGAGCAAGGAATGTTTTTCCATTTTTTGAAATCCTCTTCGATGTCTTTTTTCAGAGTACTGTAGTTTTC
Organism: Dinomys branickii; assembly: GCA_004027595.1. Classification (NCBI taxonomy): domain Eukaryota; kingdom Metazoa; phylum Chordata; class Mammalia; order Rodentia; family Dinomyidae; genus Dinomys; species Dinomys branickii. The sequence goes on from PVLD010008765.1 coordinate 65,068, forward strand.
ATTGATTAGATATTTTACTTCTTTTGTTAGATTGATTCCTAAATATTTCAATTTCTTGGATGCTATTTGTGAAAGGTATGGTTTCCTCGATTTCTCTCTCAGTCTGTTTGTTGTTTGTGTGTAGGAATGCTATTGATTTTGGGGTGTTGACTTTGTATCCAGTTACAATGCTGAATTTGTTGATTAATTCAAGGAATCATCTTGTGGAGTTTTGGAGGTCTTCCATGTAAAGTATCATGTCATCTGCAAATAGGGATAATTTCACTTCTTCCATTTCTATCCTTACTCCTTTTATTTCTGTCTCTTATCTAATTTCTCTGGCTAATGCTTCCAGAACTATGTTGAATAGGAGTGGTGACTATGGACATCCTTGTCTTGTTCTTGATTTTAAAGTAAAAGCTTTCAGTTTTTGTCCATTTAGTGTAATGTTGGCTGGTGGTTTGTCATAGTTGGCTTTGATCAAATTGAGGTAAAGAGCATTCCTATTTTCTGTAGGGTTTTTATCATGAATGCACATTGGATTTTGTCAAAACCTTTTTCTCCATCTATTGGGATGGTCATGTGGTTTTTGTCTTTGGCTCTATTGATATGGTGTATGACATTGATTGATTTGCGAATATTGAACCTGGAATGAATTCAGCTTGTCAGGGTGTGTGATCTTCTTGATGATTTGCTGCGTTCTGTTTGCTAGTATTTTATTGAGTATCTTTGAATCTATGTTCATTAGGGAGACTCATCTATAGTTCTCTTTCTTGACTGGGTCTTTCTCAGGTTTTGCTATCAGTATGATATTTGCTTCCAGAAATGAGTTAAGGAGAACTGCTTCCTTTTCAATTTCATTGAAGAATTTGAGGAGTGTTGGTATTAAATCTCTGAATTTCTTATAAAATTCTGCTGTGAATCCATTGGGGCCTGGGTTTTTCTTTGTCAGTAAGTTTTAAATCACATTTTCAATCTCATTAATTGGTATTGGGTTGTTCAGGATTTTTATGTCTTCTTGGTTCAACTTTGGTATTTCTCACATTTCTAGGAATCTGTCTGTTTCTTCTGAGTTTTCTATCCTATGGGAGTAAAGATTTTCAAAGTAGATATTAATGATCTTTTGAATTTCTGTAGGATCTGTAGTGATTTCACCCTTTTCATTCCTTATTGCATGAATATGATTATTTTCCTTTCTTTTTTTCATAAGGTTAGCTAGGGGTTTATCAATTTTATTTATTCTTTCAAAGAACCAGCTCTTTGATTCATTTATTTTTTTGCAGGGTTTTCTTTGTCTCAAGTACATTAATTTCTGCCCTGATCTTTATAATCTCCTCCCTTCTTCAGGCTTTGGGCTGGCTTGACTTGTTCTACTTTTTCTAAAAGTTTGAGGTGCAGCATTAGGCTATTTATTTGTTCTCTTTCTGTTTTCCTTCACCACTATGAATTTCCCTCTGAGGACTGCTTTCATTGCATCCCACAGATTCCAGTAAATTGTATCTACATTGTTGTTTGCTTGTAGGTATTTTTAAATTTCTTCTGTGACCCATTGGTTGTTTAGGAGGTTGTTATTTAATTTCCAAGTATTTATGGAGTTTTTGGAGTTCCTTTTGTCATTATTTCCAATTTCATTGCACTGTGGTCAGATAATATGCATGGTATAATTTCTATTCTTTTGCATTTAGGTAGGTATGCTCTATGGGCTGGAATGTGTTCTATTTTAGAGAAGGTCCCATGTGCAGCTGAGAAAAATGTGTATTTTGATATTGTGGGGTGGGACAGTCTGTATACATCTACTAAGTCCATTTGTTCACAGATTTGGTTCAAACCTGTTATTTCTTTGCTGAGTTTTTGTCCAGTTGACCTATCTCTCGTGTCAAAGGGGTGTTGAGGTCCCCTTTTACAGTAGTGTTATTAATTATTTGGTTTTTCATGTCTGTTAAGATCTGTCTTATATAGTTTGGTGCTCCAATATTTGGTGCATTCCTGTTTAAAATTGTTATCTCTCCCTCCTGCAATTTTCCCCTAAGAAGTGTGTAGTGGACTTCTTTATCTCTTTGGATTGTTTTTGGTGAGGTTTACATTGTTTGCAAACATAATAGCTACACCTGCTTTATTCTGGGCTCCTGTTGCATGGAGAATTGTTGTCTACCCTTTGACTTTCAGTCTATGGATTTCCTTTTGAGTAAAATGTGTTTCCTGTATAGAACATATTGTTGGATTTTGTTTCTTAATCCACTCTGCCAATCTGTTTCTTTTGACTGGTATATTGAGGTCATTTACATTAATGATTATAACTGATAATAGAGGCTTATTGACATGTTATTTGCTTGCTGTTGGTTTCCTAGTTTTTCTACCTGTTTTATTGCTTGTTCTGCTTGAGGGTTCCTTTCTATTGTTGTTCTTGAAATTGCCTTCACTTTCTTCTCTGTCTAGAATGTCTTGTAGTACTTTTTGTAAGGATCGTTAGGCACTCATGAAGTTCTTCAGTTGCTCTTTGTTGTGGAAATATTTTATTTCTCCATTAAACTTGAAGGATAGTTTGGCAAGATACATCAATCTTGCTTGGAAGCTGTTTTGTCTCAGGACCTGTAATACTTTGCTCCAGGCTCTTCTCAATTGGATGGTTTGTGTTGAGAAGCCTGCCGTGATTCTGATGGGCTTTCCTCTATGGGTGATCTGTTTCTTTTCTCTAGCAGCTTTTAATATTCTGTTCTTTTGCTGGAGATCTGGGATCTTGATTATTATATGTCTGAGTGTGATTTTATTATGATTATGACTAGTAGGAGTCATATGTGCCTCATTTACCTGTATATCAGTTTCTGTTTCTATGCTTGGGAAATTTTCTTCTATTATTTCTGTAAATATTCTTTTTATGTCATTTGTGTTGCCTCCTGTTGTTTCAGTGACTCCTATTAGCCTGACATTATTTCTCTTTGCCTCGCCTTGCAGCTGTTGAATTGATTTTTCCTGGTTCCTTGTTGATTTTAAATGACCTGTTCTTTCACGATCGCTAGTTGCCATGTTGTCTTCGAGATCTGAAATTCTATCTACGGTTTCATTCAAGTAGTTTTCCAAGCTTTCAGTCGAAGTTGTGATTTCCTGGAAATCTCTTTGAGTCTGTTTCATGTGTTCTAATTTGTTCCTAAAATGCTCATGTAACGTTTTTATCTATTGCCTATGTTTATCTATGTTTTTAATCTATTTCTTCTCTAGATGTGTTGAGCAATTCTTTCATTATTATTACTTCCCTTTTTGCCTGAGAGATTATTTCCGATCTCATCTCTTCTATGGCCTGGTGGAGTTGTTTCTTTACTTCCATTGCAATCATTTCAGCAATTTCAGGTGTGTGTTTACCAAGTTGTCCCCTGTTGATGTCACCTGGACCTGTTCTGAGTGGGATGGAGTTCTGAGATTGTGTTTTAGTCCTTTGCCTTGTCATGTTTGATGCTGGAAGCAGAGTACTCAGTCTCCGTCTTCTCTGGCAGCTCAGCAAAGGTCACTAGTGGCCCTAGTTTTCCTGGTGGTTAGGCCTGCTCCTCAGTGTCCACTGAGATGCACTGCTTAGTCTGAGGTCTTCCAGTAGATAGTGAAGTGTACCTAGTTCTCCCAGGTCTCAGATGCGAACTGTGAGGTCAGTTGATAGCAGGCTGTCTGATCCAGTGTCCTCTTGCAGCTCAGGGCATGCTTATGACTCAGAAGTGGGCTGCACTGGTGGCACAATCACAGATCAGTTGTCCTGTAACTCCGGCCAGTTCAGGGTATAGGCAGATCCCAAACATGAATTGCAAGGTCGGCAGTTTATGAAGCATCTGATTCTGTGTCTCCAGGCAGCTCAGGGCATGCACAGGAGCCCGATGTGTAAAAGCAGGTAAACCCCAGATGAAAACTGCAGTGATAGCAGTCCGTTCACTCCCTGCCCTAGTACCTCCGGTGGTCCAAGGCACATGTAGGGAAAACCCAGTCATGTACCCCAGTGTTGGCAGCTCCTGGGCCTTCTGATTGAGGACCTCCAGTCTACACCAGGTACATGGAGGGTGGAGACTCAGACTGTAATCTGATAACTCATTTTAAAAATAACTTATTGATCAAATACAATTATTGACATGAAAATATTATGTCTTTAGAGATATCCAATCTGACTAAAATAGATTCTTTCCAGCCAGGAATGGTGGTGCACATCTGTAATTCTAGGACTAGGGAGGCTGAGGCAAGAGTCTGTGAATTTGAAGCCAACTTGGGCTACAAAGTGAGTTCAAGGCCAGCCTTAACTACATAGCAAGACCCTGCCTCAAAAAACAAAACAAAGAAAAATTGATTCCTTCCATGGGATCTGCTTTAATATATACATTAGCATTAGTTATATTGGACAAATATTTAATTTCCTTATATATTAAGTATTTAAGAACTTTGATTCATGAAAGCTAGGTATTATTTCCATACCCATGGATCAATTTGTTATTTATATGAAATATTATATATACTATATATACTATACTATACATAACAGATATGCTAACTCAAAGTCTATTACAAGTGAAATTGAAGTAGCTGTCACATTCTGACTTAAAGGAACCCTAATGGAATAGTGTGTGACAGGAATCAGCTTTGATGCTCCACTTCTTCATATTTCAATTCTGGAGGTTCTTGATTCTGTACACTACTCTTAAATGAAAGGCCTAATGCATTTTAGAAAGGAAAATGTATCTGTTTGCCTCTTTAAAAGGCATCTTTCTGCTCATTGAATATTAACTTCCTTCATTTCAAAACCAACCAAGGTATTAAATAGAAGGTTTGGGGATATATTCTTAACTTTGAGTTTCAAACGAGGCCTCTCATCCATGTGCCAAGGTCTGCCACATATCAACCGATCAGGAAAAAAGCAAAAAGTTCAACGCTCTTAGGTCTCTGATTCAGTCTGAGTAAGCAAGTGAGGGTTCTTTGTATTTTTCCCCTAATATGGCCTAAGGTTTGGTGTTGCAAATGAGAAGATTTTGCATTATTAGGTGATCACAATGGCTTAGTTACAGTATAGGGTTGTTTTGTCTATAATAATGAATTGTGTTTCCATCCTCTGGTTGTTTGTCATACGAATGCAGATCATAGATGACTAATAATCCAGGAGTATTTTTCCCCACAATCAGTTTTACCAACCCCTGTATTCCTTCTATCATGATCAAAGGGATGAAATTTGCCACCCAGGGGAAGAGAAAGAAAGAGACAAAGATGTCCTCAGGGATCAGGAAGTGAGGGATACAGCACAGAGGAGGCTCCCCACATTGGTATGGACTGTCCTTCCAGAGCTGGAGGAAGGGAGAACACTGGAGACATTCCCTAAACTCCAGGAAATGCCGTAGCACCCCATCCTCCTCCACCTGGGCAGGTGGGGGGGAGAGGTGTTCCTGTGGATGGTAGGTGGGCTGCTGGCGGTTTTGCTATTCCTTTTAGGATGCTCAAAGCTGGAAGGGCTCAAAGCTGAGGATGTGTCTAGAAAGAGGGACCTGAAACCATCACCTGTCTCCTAAAGTAACACGTGTTGAGTGCAGGTGACTCAAGCTTCCCAGACGTCCTGGACAAAGGGTAAGAGGAAATAAAGGGGCCACTGGACTGCTGGAGGCTGGGAAAGGATGGAAGTGTGGAGGATACAGTCAGAGGGTGTCAGCGCTGAGCGTCAGTAGGATGCCCAAAGGAAAGATAGGTATTGTCTGAGCTGATACAACACCAGAAGCTTGAGGAAATACCACCAAGCTCAGCAGAGGACATTCAGTCCACACAGCCAGACACAGAGCAAACTTCCTGAGGGCGTGCAATCCCCTCCACACCCATTCTTGCCTAGGGGGGAGTGGAATGATGCTGAGGGCATCAGCCTTGAGTTCCTGTGACCCAGAGCAGGCAGTCAGCCCAAGAGAGTACTTCCCATCAGCAGAGGGAGGTGCCCTCTCCTTTAATGAACCACAGCAGCTGATACATACCTGAGTGTGCTGCATGCAGGTGTCTGCTTCAAGAGTCCTCACCACAGCTCTGCTTTAGTGGGCGATGCTCTTTGTCTAGTGTCCTTTCACACATCTGAGTTGTGCAGTCACATCCACACACTCACATCTCCCCAAATGTAGCATCTTAGTTACTTTTCTCATTTCTGGGACAGAATATCCAATGCCCAAAGTTACAGGAGGGAAGGTTTACTTACGCACAATTTGTAGAGGTTTCAGTCCATAGTCAGCTGGCACCAAGGCAGGGGCATGGCAGAGAACAGCTTCTGGTGCCCACAGGGCAGCAAAAGCAACAAGGGAGAAGTGATACGACTCTTTCTGTCCCTTATGTTGTACACAGGCTGCCCGCCCTCAGTAGGTGTAACACTCACACCCTTAATCTTAGCCAGAACTATGCAAACCAATCAATCAGTGGACTGATGTACTAATCACACTCCCTTAATTCCAGAACCACACACTCTACATTCAGCCACCTCTAAAAAAGTCCCATCATCTTAAGAGGCTTTGGGGGGACATCTGACACAAACCATAACATGTAGTCATGTCTCTCCCAAAACAGGGACATGGTGATAAGCCATGTAAAGAAGTGTGACTTTTAGATTTTATAATACAGAACACTGGTTCCATCAAACCATTGCCTGTAGCTTCTGCAAAGCATTTCAATAATAGGTTCAATTTAAAAGTCCCACCTACTTCCCCTGTGTGGATGTTTAATATCCAACCACTCAGTGGTGCCAGGTCTTTCACCTATGGCCTCTCATGGTCTTGCTGAGTTCTCAACTACATGGGTGTCACCATAGCCCTCTGTGCAGATCAAGTTTTAAAAAGTACACCGACCCTTACCCTGGCTCCTAACAAACACAAAGATGAGCATCCTTGTGAAATGAAATCCACCCCCAGCGTGGGCTGGTGACTGGCTCATCAGGGATGGATAGTAGATATCAGCTACATGTGCAGCACTCAAGTGTGACTTCCTGAATATGGGTGTTGGTCAGTAGTCCTGGCCCCACGTCCAGCACCAAGAAATTCTTTCCCAGGCCATTCCCTTCTCTTCCCTCAGGAGTCTCAGCACACTTACCTCCAGGGATCATCTCTTTTCCCTGCTATCTTCCCAGCATCAAGGTAAATAATGATTTTCCACTCCCAAAAAATCATTATGAAAACTACTAAGCACTCCATCCTTGAAGCAGTTCCCTCAGTTTAACTCTTAGTTCAGGATTGCTGCCTGTGGTCCAAGCAACTTTTGAAATCCCTTAATAAGACCCAAGTCATCTACATGGGAGTCTTTGACTTAAAAGGAAGTCTAATTTTTATTTCAGTTCTTTAAAAAATTAATAATAATATTTTTACTGAAAACCCACAATTGTTTAAAAATCAAAAAAGAATAATCACAATTATATAATTTGTGGGTTCAGTGTAGTTTTTTTGCAATGCACTGTTTTGATATATGTATGCAATGTAGCATGATTAAATCAGGGTGTTTAAATTCTGTCACTTTGCTTACTTTTCATGTTAGGTGTTGAGGAATTTGAAATTCACCCTATTGGTTATGTAGGAATATATATTTTTATTGCATCCTGTGCACAAAGGATATCAGAACTGATAATCCCCATGTCTGTCTGAAACATCATACCCTTTGTTGACCAGAGATACCACCATCCCTCCCCAACCCCTAGCCTCTGGATACCATTGTCCTGCTCCCTACTTCAACAAGGACAACTTTATTCAGATTGTACACGTAAGTGAGATCATTTGGCATTTGCTTTTCTCTGCTGGTCTTATTTTACTTAGCATGATGTTCTTCAGATTTATCTATATGATTTCAGATGATAGAATCCCCCATCACTTTATAGGACTAATACTCCATTGTGTGTATGTGCCATACTTTATCTGTTCTTTAGTTGATAGACTCTTAGATTGCTTCTATTTCTTGGCTACTGAAAATAGTGCTCCAAGGTATATAGAAGAGCAGGTATCTCTTGGACATATTAAATTCACTTTTTGGGAACACATACCTTGAAGTGGGATCACTGGTTATATGACAGTTTTTATTTCTAGAGTTTTGTGTACTTTCCATGCTGTGTAATTTAATGGTTGCACTATCTTACATTCCTACTAAAAGCACACAAGGTTCCTTTTTTCCATACCTTCGCCTATACTTATCTTTCTATTTTGGGGGTAAAAGCTGTTATAACAGGTATGAGGTGATATTTCATTATGGTTCTAATTTGTGTTGCTTTAATGATTAGTCCTGCTGAGCATTTTCATGTATCTGTTGGACATTTGTAGGCCTTCTTTTGAGAAAGATCTGTTCATTCTTCCCAGCTTTGGAGGCAAGAAATACCTGCTTGTGTCTTTCCTAACTGTCACCGTGTTTCTAAGTACATCAAAGTGAGTTAAATATCCGCGGATAATCCTGTCTTCCACACACATCTAACAAATACCCAACACATTCTACTCCAGAGTGAGGACTCCACAGCTATACTCACCCTGATTAACACAAATCACTTGTTATAGAAAGATGAGGTCCACTCATTTCTTCATCATTAATATTCTTAACATAGTTTTTGCAGTATTTATCAGAATTTTAAGAACAACATATTGGCCTAAGAATTGCCAAAGAATTTTGACTAAGTTCACTTCAAAATGGCCTTAATAAATTTCTTTGTGTCTGTGTGATTTTTCATTTGTAAATTTATGGAATAATTATACATATATTAAATACAATACAATACAATACACGTATAGAATACTTGATAATAAAACCAGGGTGGCTGGTTGTAGTGGCATGTGCCTATAATCTTAGCATTTGGGAGGCTAAGGCAGGAGGATTGTCATGAGTTTGAGGTCAGCCTGGGCTGCAAAGTGGGTTCAAGGTCACCTGGAACTATGTAAAAATTTCAAAAAATAAAGGACAATTAGCATTTTCCTCTCCTTAAACATTTTTCATTTCTTTGTTTTGGGAAACTTTGAACTCTTCTCTTCCATTCTTCAAAAATATGTAATGAACTAAAAGCTATGGATACCTCCTCACTGCAGAACACTAGAACTTACTCCTACTATGCAACTGTGTTTTCGTACCCACTACCCAACTTTCTCCACTCACCACTTTTAACTGACATAACCTATAGTGGCCACTCTTCTTCCTTCCACATTTTTGCATTAACTTTGTCAGATTTTCCAAATGAATGAGAGCGTGCTGTTCTTACCTTTCTGTGGCTGGCACATTGCACTTAACATAGTGTCCTATGGTTCTACCCATGTTGTTGAAAAGGCCAGGATTTCATCTTTTTTATGGCTTACTAATGTTCCATTGTATGTATATTGAGGTGGTCTAAGTTTTAGAATGGGATTCAACACTGTGGAAGCAGCAGTTGTGGCAAGAAGAGCCACGCAGAACTGGGCAGATGTTGCACTCAGAAGATGCTCTCATGGGTTGTGGGATGCCTTCTCTCTGTATCCATCAAGTTTCCAGCCCTATAGAACAAGGGACAGCAGAGGGGATACCCACAAGTCTTAGAACAGGATGTGGTAGTGGAGATAAATGATGACAGCATTAATCTATGGCCAGATGATTCACACACAGAATTTTCAGTTGTTATTCCCAATTCACAGTTGAGAAAGCTAAGGCTTAGGCTATTTAAAGGATCATCTTCTTGAAGATAATTATAGTTACTGTTTCATATACATGTACTGCAACCTGGCACCAAATTAAGTGATTTAAATGTATCATTTCACTGTGCTCTTATGGCCTCCTTGATGTCATGGTCATTTACTGGTCTGTCCTCCCACTGGGTGGCATACACAGCAGCAGCCCTCACTATGTTTGTGAACGTGCCGCATAAAGACACTCAGGAGAGAGGACTTCCAGGACTGCTTCAGAAAGTGGCAAGGATGATGTGACAGGTGTGCTTGATGAAGGAGAGATATTTTAAGGGGGCTTAACGGCAATGTGTCTTCTACTGAAATAATTTCTAAATTTAAACTTTCACCATATATTTTGATCACATCCCATATATTACTGTTCTAGTTTTATAAAAGACGACACTGGTAATTGGAAAGGGTGAGCAATCTGCTGAATGCTATGTAGTTAATGGCTGCAAGCCAGAGCGGACCCTGGTCCTTGGTGGTGGAAGTTTCATCTGTATCACCAACCTGTCCCAGCCTTTCAGATGCTGCAGGGGGCCTAATTTGTCCCCAGCTCCATACTTCCCAGCAAGATCTGTCCCCCGCTCCCAAGCAGCTGCGGAGCTCCTATCTGGGAAGGCTGTCTGAATAGAGTTGACATTCTGGCTCCCGCACTGACCCAACCTACAATTAAAGAACCACTTCAAATCAGTCTTTCCAAAGACATTTAAGAAGTTTTGGGAAGCCATAGCCTGAGTACTCCACTTAGAAATGCTTTCAAATGTTTCTGAAAAAATATGACTAAAATCATAAATGATTTGAATACCTCAGTGTTTTCTCACGTTGCAAAAGATGTGTTCCTCTGCCTTGGCACTTCCAGAATGTATGAAGCATGTGAAGCGGGCATCTCGGGAACTTCTGGGGTACTGTGATAGGCAAGCCTGACTCAGGGAACACTCTGTGGGTTGTAAATATCCTCGGGAGACAGAGCTTTTGTATACTGTTTATTTTCTGTGCATCTTTCCCTGGGAAACACGTTGTGTTCTGCAGTCCACCTTTGTATGTGAACCCAGATCAACTGTCAGAGGCAAACCACACTATTTGTGTTGCTTTAAAACAGTATTTGATCTTGGAAATGGAGAAAAAAACTTTCTGTAGAGCTCCCTGCAAAATATGTCACTGGTAAGATTGTCAGAGAGCCTACAAATCATAAAACAGTCATTAAATATTCAATAGAATGAGATATACTTTTCATATGCTTATCATTCTTGGAGACCTTAGCAAACCAGCCTTTCATAGGCTGAGCCAAATCAGCTCATAAAGAGTCTTTCACGTTGTTTGAGGTAGCCCCAGACCCCAATAAGGTGTAGTGAGCCAGCGGGGAGCATGTGGACATCTCTCCTAGAGACTCACAGGGCAAGCTGAACACCCAGGGAGGGTGGGGAGGACAGGGAGGCATCGTGTGGTGCCTCCCAGTCTCGGCCTCAGTGATGTTAATGACATTGTCAAGTGTAATGTGAGTTTGTGCCCTGGCACACTGACTTTGCAGCTTGCCAGGGAGCAATATGTCCATACATAAGGGAATTTTACAGGAGGAATGTCCATTATATCATCCATTTAAGTTCACTTTCTTAAATGAATGTCCCAGGGGTCAAGTGTAAAAGCTTTTTAAGAAGCCCTTGTAAACCTAGTCTGGCTGCTCAGAAACATCTAGCTTCAGTGGTGTTCTGGAGACTCGAATCAGTAGGAAGTACCATGCCCTGAATTTGCAGGATGTCTCAGGATTGTCCTTGGACATCCTCAGAAGACACTCAAGAAGGAGGGGTGCCAAATGCCATGGTGCTGGCACTGTGGCCTTCTGCGTGATGCAAATGAGAAGCCACAGTTCTCAGGGAAATCCCTGTGGTGTTCAGGTGGATCAGAGGTACCATGTTTCATGCTCAGTGCCTTGTCCAGTCAGTCTACAATCTGGAGATAAGAATTTCTCCCCAAAGCTCTAGTCTCTGCTGTCACCAAGGCCCTGCCAGCCTGAATGGTTCTTCACCCTCTGGGGTCAAGGAGAAAAGCTGCAGAGAACCAATCTCTGTGAGGATTTAATTTGTATCTAGTAAATACAAATCAAGATGTAATAACACAGTCCAGTCAGAAGTTTTGTCATTTTTTTGGTAACCACAGTACCAACTGGCCATTTCCATGAAACCAACTGATCACAAGTGATGGCCATAACCCTCAGAAACTAAGCTTATAAACATAAACACCTCAAATAAGAGTGGTATTTTTATGGGTTGGATAATGTCACCTAGACTTCATATGTTGGAGTGCTAATCCCCCTACCTCAAGATGTGACTGTATTTGGAAATTTGGTGTCTAAAACAAGGTAATTAAATTAAAATGAAGTTAAACATAGCCTGGGCCCTAACCCAACATCACTAGTGTACTTATTAAAAAAGGGAAACCGTGGACACAGAAATACACACAAAGAGGAGACAGGTGAAGATACAAGGAGAAGCTGGCCACTTACAAACTAGAGAAGTCCGGAACAGATTCTCCCTCACAGCCCTTGGAAAGGAGCTAGCTCATCCAATGTCCTGACCTAGAACTTCTGGTTTCCCAAGAGTGAGACAATAAATTTGTTTGATCCAGGACATTCAATCTGTGACACTTTGTTACAGCAGCCTAACAAAATAGCACAGATATGTTAGCCCTTCTCAGCTTAAAAGAGAACCAAAAATAAGATGATTACAAAGGATTCTCCACCATTCTTATGCTGTCTCTTCTATTTTTCAAATCCTTTCTAGTGAGATGCTGGTGGCATAAATCTTCTCCAAGAAATAGGAGCGCTCCATCACTCTTAAGGAGCTGCAATCCAAACCATAAACCCTAAACAGCCTTGCCATAGACAGTTGTGACTTGTTTTGAGTCCTCCAGTTCACCAGCCGCCTCCAGAAATGTCACATGGACTCTGTGTATTCATTGCAAACCATTGCCTATTGCAGGTCTTCTATGTCACTATAGCTTTACTATGGAATAATATTACTGAAAACAGTAAAATAGATACAAAAGAGAAGGCAAAAGTCTGCAACAACCCTAGCCCCCTAACAAAGGCATTATTTACATTGCAATGCATGCATTTTACTAGTTTATGTAAATATGATTGATTTTCAATAATTTGTGACTTTAAAAATAATGCATTTTCATTGCAGATGAGTCCTTGAAAACAACAGAAACAGAAATGAGAAAACAAAGTCTACTCTATCGTGACATAAACATGACTACTACTGGCAAATCTGCAAGTTTCTCCAATACAGCTTGAGTATAAACATAAATCATTATTGACAAAAAAATGAGATTATTTGGTTTTATAACCTGATTAGGAACATTTTATCCTTTAATCATTCATTTATGACAATATTCTTAAAGACTGTACATTTCTATTCTATGGTCTACCATGATTAAGTTAACCCAAGCCAAATGTTTGAACATCTAAGTTGTGTCTACTTTTTTGCTATCATGAATGATACTATAGTTACTACCCTTTAGATGAATCTTTGAACATATTCATATCATTTTTAAGTTAAAAGCCTAGACATATGATATACAGTCAAAGGCTATGCATATTTTCAAGCATGAGCAAATACACAGATGCATATACTTACCTTAATAGCTATTTTAATTAACCTGTACATACAATTTTATACCTTATAGATGTCATTTAATAGTACACTTTGCATTTTCATTTATTTTGTAGTCTTCAAAACTCTTATTTTTATTGGCCAATCCACAAAATCATAGATTTCTTTCCTGAGTCCTTCACATTAACAAGTGTGCAGCTCCAGATTAACAGTTATCTAATCACTGTAGTTAATCTATAATGTGTCACTAAATCCTAGACTTGACTTTTGTTCATTCATAAGATTACACTTGTGCTAAAGGATCCACAGGTAATACATTATCATAGTGACAGTAGCAAAGCTACTACATTAATAAAATAATAATCAATGGAATTTCATATATTGAGCACAATTAGAAAATGAAATTTTATTAATACCTGTATAAAAGTGTCAGAAACAACATCAAACATCTCAGAATAAATTCACCAAACAATGTAAAGGATCATTGCCAATTATAACATATGATCAAGGATAATTAAGGACCAAGATAAATGGAAGTAAAGATCATGTTTGCAGATGGAAGTTGCAGTGTGAATCCTAACCTACAGAGTCAGAGCAATCTTAAAGCTATGTGTATGACATATGAACAGTCATTACAACCTGCTGGGCACTGCAACTCCACTGCAAGGGCTAAAGGTAAAAAGACCAGCCATGCTGAGGGCTGATGTGAAAGTGAAGCAACTAATTTTAACACACAGCTGAAGGGCATGTGAAGCGGTAAACCACTGAGAAAACTGTTGGCAATATTTTACAAGATTAAACATAAACCCTCTTCTAATTCCAAAATTCCACTCATAAATATGCTACCCCTCACCAAAATGGAAATGTGTTAATCACAAAACTATAATCTTATCCACAATTCCAAAATCAACCCATGTCTACTCTATATAGGAAGGGTAAACATGTTCAGTTCATAAGCTGAAGTCCTACTAAGTAATTAAAAGGAATAATCTACCGATACAGGATGGATAAATCTCAAAAAGTTATAGTAAGTAAAGGAAGCCAGACATTTTTCCCCCACCACCCCCAAAAAAGATTTTCCTAGTGTATTCCAATGCATCTCTTTCTCTTGGGTCAGAGAAATGAACTCACAATAGACGAGAGAGAAGACAAATTTATTATGTGCACAGTGGTATCACAACACAGGAAGATGATGCCAAATAAGCCAATGAGATTTAGAAGTTCATACACCCTTCTCCATAGAGGAGGAGTAAGGTCGTAGGCAATTTTAAAGGAAGAGCAAGTGATTTTTAGAGACATGGATAGGACCAAAGAATGGTGCAGGGGTAAAGGCAAATTTCCCCTCCCCTCTGAGGGATTGCTGGAATAAGTTGGCAAAAATTAAACAGAAGAAAGGGCATACAAATTTGTTAATATGCAAGAAGGAGAAATTGCATGACTATAAACACATTTGCAACTGACTTTTAGGAAATTGAGAACAGGTAATGTTGGGAGCCCCTAAAGCTGGAAAGTAATTACACGTGCAGGATGAAGCCAGCCAGAGAATGTGAGAAGCCTGAGAACATGGGAGCCTGAGAACAGGGAGCTCCTCAAAGCAAGTGAACAAGCTATTGTCACTTGTTAACTGATTGCCGGACAGTGAGTCAAAAATTAACCAAGTCTTGAGGGTATAAATAAACGCTCTACTGTTCTTGGGTAGTTCCACTTCTCTGCTCAGAGGACCTGCACCCGACCCCAGCTTTTCGTCTCTTGTCTATTTTTTCTTCATTCTCACTGCCGTTCCTTCCTTGAATGGCAAGAACAGCAAGAACCCAACGGATCCTTACAGGTAATACTGATTGATGGGGATTACAGTCCAAAAAGCTCCTCAAGGCCACAGCAAGACTTGGAAATGTGATGATAGTGTCCCAAGTGGGCTACGTGCATGTGGTGTATTAATAGACCCCTCGCTTAAGACCTGTGAATTTCGTTGTTTGTCCTCACAGTTCAGGTAATACACACATACCATTCTTAAGGCAAGGATGAAGGGCCAACCTTAGATGGAAGCAACCTCTTCCCACAATCCCACTCTGGTGCTAACATCAGACTCACAAAGGGACATTTTCCTTTCTCAGTGAAACAATGTGCGCGTCTTCAGAGTTGATATCTAGTATTTAATTTTGTTTCTTGAGTCATTTCCTAGTAATAAATGCTATTATTTCTGAAAAGGTTGAGTAGCACTCATTGCTTTGGATGAAGACATTGACCCTGGAAACTCCCAAACAAATTCCTGTACTTCCGTGGGCCTGTCAGAGCTGCAAGCGTGTCCAAGTGCATTCTTGTTACAGGTTTGCTGAAGTAACTTCGGCGCATCTTACCCTTGTCAGAGTAATGATATCAGAGTAATGATACTAAATACTGATATAAATTCAATTTCCATTTTTACTGCCAGTGGGCAGATCTCTACAAAGAGATTAGCATACCTTATGGCACTTCTCCTTGCACAATTGCATGACCTTCAGGCAACAAGAGACACACCCAGGAAGCATGAATCTCCATCCATCTAGCAGCAGACACCTATAAGCCTAGAAATAATAACAACTACAAGAAGCACAACATACAAGTTGTACAGTATTGCTACATACTGACCCTAGATTTTTAAAAAATGTACTTCATAAAACAAATTAAGGGAACAGAGTATCATGTCTACTGTTTAAAAGGACAATTTTTTAAATAGAAACTAGAAGAAACATTCTAGCATATTTAGAAGCTTAAAAGAACATCCAGCCTCAAGCACAATTTCCAATTCACTCAGTGCCAGTTAATAGTATTTTGTCTTTCTTTGCACCTGTGTGTTTTTTTCTTTCCAGTGCTACTGGGAATTGAATCAAGGGCCGTACACACACCAGGCAAGCACTCTACCACTGAGCTACATACTCAGCCCTTTTATGTTATTTGTAAATGATCTTAAACCTTAATTGATATCTTAATTGTTCTTGTTTGAGAAAACTTATGAACAGTAGTAGCATTAAGCCACTGCTGGTGGTGGAATATTAAAAATAACTGTTTTATCTTAGAAAAGATGATGTTAGACACCGGCTAACAGGAGGGGAGTCCAGATAATAACTTTCAAAATACATCATTCAATTTAAAATGCATATGTAGTTTTGTAAAAGAGAAAAAGTACAGGTAGTTTTACATTTGGGTATTAATGAGAATCTAGGTACTGTGGGGTTGCAGATGCCCGCCGCGCATAGGAAGACACCAACAGACACTCACTCATGCAATTCGCAAGGGGTCTTTATTATCCAGGCATGCGTGGGGCTCACTGAACACACAGGAACAGAGAGCCCCGAGTTGGGCCCGAGCAGGGCTTATATGCTTTAGAACAAAGGGAGGAGGGGTTTTTGCAAGCGCGGTTACAGA
>PVLD010008766.1:9173-70758 GCA_004027595.1 Dinomys branickii
TTTTTTTTTTTTTGTCTTTTTTTGAGACAGGGTCATGTTATGTAGTTCAGGCTGGCCTTGAGCTCACTTTGTAGCCCAGGCTGGTCTCGAACTTGCAATGATCCTCCTGCCTCAGCTTCCTGAGTGCTGTGATTACAGGTGTGCGCCACCATGCCTGGCTGAAAATTAATAGAATTTAGTCTTCAAAATGATGAAGTAAGATCATTTACATAAAAGCACCTAGCAGAGAACCTGACACACCAGATCCACTGAAAATGGTGTACACTTGTTGAAAGTGGGAACGTTGGTTTTCACTTTACCTGTGAACTCAGCTTTGGGCTACTTCCCTGCCCTTCAGATCCAGTGTCAGTTCCAATGTCAAAAATGTGAGGACCTCACACTGGTCTGGAACACTGGGGTGTCTGCGGTAACTGACTACCTTACGTCTTCTTTATCACTGGATCTTCCAATCCATTCTATGGAATCCAATGTGATCTTCTTTACATGCAGGCTTATATACCTCCCTGAGGCACCTTCCTGCCTGAAGGGCCGTCCTCCTAGCTCTTGGTACAAGCAGCCACATCTCAACTCAGACATCACCTGGGAGAGCCCTTACTTCAGTAAGTTTCTCATTACCAGCTCACCTGACCTCTTCATCCCCCAGCCCCTCCCCCACACAGTGGAGGATACACGTCCCTTCCTACCTTTCCCCACACTCTGACAGCCGTAGTGTCTTCCTTTGGGAAAGAGCCCCTCTTCCTTCCTTGACTCTGGTAGGCCTGTTGATTATACTGCCCTCTTCCCCCTCTACTGAGATGGGTCCATCAGATTTCCTCTCTGAAGGTTTCGCTTACTGGAGGGGTGGGGACCGTTCTGAGTCTCCTGGGTCGGTGATGTAACACTGCAGCCCCCGCGACCATCACTACCGCTGTTTCTTTCCTCCATCCACAGGGGTGAGCTGGCTGTAGGAGACCAATACGCCAGATAGTCCTGCTACAGGCTTAGGTGCAAGGCCAGTTTCCACTAAGCAGTAGTTCGAGTAGAATCAAATTCAGAACTCCTCCATTGCCAGGCAGGCGCTGTGCCGCTGAGATATGACTCTGGCCAAAAGCAATAGTTTTTAACTAGTTTGAGTTGGGCTTCAATTGCAGCAAATTAAATCACTTACAATGCTAACGGACAAGACAGTATCACCTGTAGATTTTACATAGGAGCTGATGCACTCCTACAGATGGTATTAAAATGGATTCAAATCACACAATGGGAATACACTCAACCCTACTGAACTGTACACTTAAAATGGTCAAGATGGTAAAATTCTGCATTTTAGTGCCACAGAGGGGCTAGAGAAAGGCAATTCAAGGCCATTATTGTTAGCAAAACAGAAGAAACAGTAATTAAAGTGTTCTGCCTAGCATTACAGAACGTGGCTACTAGGCAGCAAGGCAGGGACCAGAATCTTGCCCTGCATGTTTATATATCCTGTACCTCATCTTCCTGAAAAGCAGTATAATAGAGGCTGTCCTAGGTTCATACAGAAGGCACAGTCTGCTCTCCTTTTGACTCCTTAGATGACATTCATAACCAAGTTTTCTGGTTTGCTTTTTGATACTTACTATGTAGTCCCACTGGCCTCGAACTATGTATCCCAGTCTGACCTTAAACTCACAGAGATCCTTCTGTCTCAGCCTCCTGAGTGCTAAGATTACAGACGTGTGTCACGACGCCCGGCTTCATGGCTAAATTTTAACATACAGGTTTTAAGAATTTGTTTCACTATGAGAAATACAAAATAAAGATGGAGAGTGCGCTGGTTCATGTTTTCACTCAAGTTGAGTTGGTGCATAGGGTTAGGTACTGCTGATGACGAGGTGAAGCAGGAAACCCCGCGGGGTTAAAGAAGTTCCAGCACCGTGGGCTCTTTTGAGGCCTGGCCTAAGCACTTCGGACAACGCTCAGAGCGGCGAAGAACCCTTCGGGTGCCCAGCACTGGCTACTCCCCGGAAATCAGCTGTGCGACCTCAGAAAGCGGGCTGCCGCTGCGCATGCTCACAAGCCAAGCTTCCGGACTACGACTCTCGGGGTGTAGTGCGATATTATTGACAGATCTATTAGCCAATAAACACTGAAGTTTGTCCTTAATGAGCCAATCCTTTGCTGTGGAGGGGCGGGCCCAGAGGCGGGTGGTATCTTGGAGCCAGTGGGCGTCCCCGCAGCCAGCGGCTTCGGCCCCGCCCCCGGCCCTACTCCTCGGCTAAGGTCCTGGGTCCCCAGAGAGGTGAGTTGGCTGCAAGTGGACCTGCTGCGCTAAGCCGCTGGGGACTCTAGAGTCGCAGGCGTCTGCTGGAGCTCGGAACCTGCCGCGCCACGGAACCGAGCGCCCGATTGCCACAACTGTGCCAGGCCGGGGGCCGGCTGGGCCTGCGGGCCCCGCTGCACCGCGCACTCGCGACCCCCAGCCCGCGCTGGCTGAGTTGTGTATTCCACCGAGATGCCGGAGGTCGACGGCGGCCAGCATGCGGGAGAGTTAGTGCAAGCTACCTGTAAGACGGCTTGAACTTTTTCCTGGGGATTCCTCTGCCAGCCCGTTAGATCATACTGCTCATTCCTTGGGAAATCGCTTGTGCTAATTACCGAAATAAAGGAAATATTTTCCCCAGTTCACTTTAAGAATATTAAGTCCTTTCTCCTTTGCAAGACAGTTTTGTTTTGTTTTCTTAACTGACGGAAAAACAAACTCCTCCCACATCCAGGGATTGTTGTCGGAGTTCGGGGGTGAGGGGTACAGACTAGCAAATGAGAAGGCCCTGTCTCTGTGTCCATCCTAACATCCCCAGAGGAGCTTCGTTTCTCCACTTTTCTAGCATTCAAAGAAAATTCTCCAAGGTCATGATCCCGAAGCCTTGAACAGTTTCCAAAAGGAGAGAAATTGTTTCCAGAGACCCCAAGATGGCAGCGAAAATGGAAATAACTTTGAGCTCCCACAACGAGGCTTCCTCCAAACAAGAGAGACATATAATAACGAGGCTAGAAGATAAGCGGGAGCCCACTCTGCCAAAAAACTGCCCGGATCCAGAACTCTCCCGCCAGAGCTTCCGACAGTTTTGTTACCGAGAGGTATCTGGACCCCAAGAGGCGCTCTCCCAGCTGCGGCTGCTCTGCCGCCAGTGGCTGCAGCCCGAGCTGCACACCAAGGAGCAGATTTTGGAGCTCCTGGTGATGGAGCAGTTCCTGATCATCCTGCCCCCGGAGATCCAGGCTCGGGTTAGGCATCACTGCCCAGGGAGCAGCAAGGAGATCGTGACCCTGGTGGAAGATTTTCACAGAGCATCCAAGAAACCAAAGCAGTGGGTAAGAAGGGCCCTCTCGTGGCCCCAGTATTTCTGTCCTTCCCATCTGGGAAATGTTTTGTCCCGGGATCCCTTCCTACTTAAAGTCCAGGGGGACTGGATGGCTTTGAAAAACTGCTTCCAGGCTCCGTCTGGGAGCCCCTTTCTAGCTCTAACAGGTTTTCAGAAAACCCAGTTATGAGCATCTACGGAGGAAGCAGAGGATGGAGGGTCTTACCATTCTTTCATGGACCTCATGTCCCCAGTAGTTCTAAGGTTCTTGAATCTCTGCTGTCAGATCTTCCCCCACCCATTCCTCTTGAAGTTTTCTTGCGGTCAGAATTCTTACCAGGCCCTATCAGTGTGCTGGGCGGGAGTTTTCCTTAGGGGGAACTTAATGTTCTGATGGAGTGTCTGCCATATTGTCTTTGAATCAGGAAGTTGCAGCTCAGTTGCCTGGTTCCCACCCTGTCCCCCAAGTTGGACCCCAGCCAGGGCCTAGACAGGAAACAAACAAGATAGTGCTTTGGAAAATGGAACCTGTCAGGAATCAGGTGGGGCAATCCTTTCAGAGCCCTACCATGAATGGACCTCCTTGCCAGGAGAGCCTTTAGCATAACAATTTTTTGATTAGAATTTTTTGTTTTTGTTTTGTTTACTTTTTTTTTTGCATTTTTTTTTTTTTTTGAGATAGGGTCTCGCTATGCAGTTTAGGCTGGGCTTGAGCTCACTTTGTAGCTCAGGATGGTCTAGAACTCACAATGATCCTCCTGCCTCAGCCTCCCAAGTGCTGGGATTACAGGTGTGTGCCACCACGCCCAGCTGCTTTTGTTTTATTGAGACAGGGACTTGCTACGTAGTTCATGCTGATCTTGAACTCACTATGTAACCCAGGCTGGCCTCAAATTTGCAGTGATCCTCCTGCCTCAGCCTCCTGAGTTCTGGGATTTCAGGCGTGTGCCACCATGCCTGTGTCAGAACAGTTTGTAATGGCCCCTTACCATATTGCTGCCTGTTCCTACAGGGCCTGTTTCCAGGTGAAGTTGAGAGGGACTTGAGTTATAGGATAGGAATCTATGGGCCAGAGTCAATCCTGATATTTGTGCCACCTGTCCTTGGGTGACTCTGACTCTAGGCTTTGTGGAAAGCCCACACTTTAAGGGGGAGCAACTTGAGAGGTATTGGCTAATGTAAAACAGCTTTATTCCTGTCACCGTGAGCCTTCCCTTGGCATCCATCAAGGGTTTAAGTGGTGTATGTCAAGTGAACCTCCAGGCCATTATCCGGAGCTCCTGAAGAGAAGGGTCATCGCGTGGCAGTGAGCAGGAACGCTGCTCAGCTGGCGCTAACAGACAGCATGTTAATGGATGCGGCTTGTTCCCAGGTGGCTGTTTGCATGCAGGGGCAGAAGGTGCTGTTGGAGAAAACTGGATCTCAGCTTGGAGAACAGGAACTGCCAGACTTTCAACTACAAACTCCTAGACAAGATCCCAGGGCGAGCTCTCCAGACGAGTCTTCCCAGGAGGAATCTCATGATCAGCTGAACCTTCAACATTGGGAGAAATCCCAGCTCTCCCAGGAACCAGCCCCCAAGTTGGCTGGGACAGGTAAACACACTGCCTTCCCTCTTTCTCTCCTTGGCTCTCGATCTTCATCAAAATATCTCATGGTTCTGCAAAGACAGACAGCGGTATATGTGTGTGTGCACACATGCATGCCTGCCTTTTTAATGCTTTGTGTAATAAGAGCTGTTTATTCCCTTAAAACATTTTACTATTTGCAATGGCAATGATACTATAAATCAGTATGTTTATATTATTTTATGTTCATGAATATTTGACAAGTCAATGCATGGCAGGATTATTCTAGTATCTACTTTTCTGTCCCTTTCAGAGCTTCTTACAATAAAGACAGGTCCAAATATAAGCACTGGTGAACTTCCATGCAGGGTTTGACTGAGTTTCATTACTTAAAGCGATCCCATGTTTAGAAGGGCTGAAGGAATGTTTTGCCTAGTAGAGAAAAGGTCTCTTCTTCCTCCTCTGTGACATTGTTGTGCTTTAAACCCTTGTGTCTGTTCCCTTGTCTCTGGTACAACACCAGTGTAATTTCTGACCCCATTCTACAAAACCGTATGCTTGCTAAGACTGACTGACTGGCAGTGATACTTGTCCCATCTTGGGTGTGTAAATACAGGGTACAGTTAGCAGGCTAGAGACCCAGTTACGAGAGGAGAGCCTTATTTCCTTAACATTTGCTACATTTGTTGTGACACTTTGCTTCATAGACTAACTGAGCTGTTCTACTACTAGAGAATGGGTAGCTTAGAAACAGCCAAAAACGGAAAGAAACAACCAAAACCTGTTTCTCACGGTATTGGAGGCTGGAGTCAGAGATCAAGGCATTAGCATGGTTGGTTCTGGTGAGGGTCCTCTTCCGGGTTGCAGACTGCCAACTTTGGACACAGATTCCTCTGGGTCTCCTTAACCGGAGCACAAATCGCACTGAAGGTAGAGCTCTCATGACCGAAGTCCCATCACCTTGGGAGTTAGGATTTCAACACGGGAGTTCTGGGAGTATGTAAACATTCAGACCATTGCACTTCGGCTTAATTAGTTTTAGAACTCAGTAAATGGAGACCTGAAGTATCAGCAGCAAAGCTTGTGACCCTGGCTGAGGTCTTGCCCCACAACCTTAAACCTTTGTGGTCCTGAAGAGAGTAGATCACTCACTCCCTTCTGCATCAGGAGAGGCAGCAGGTCTGTATATGCTGTCTCTGTCTCCCTTCCTCAGATCCCCAGAAGGCTAGAACCCCTTCTGTTCACCCTGTAGGGCCACCATCGCCGCCTTCTGAAGTGCACTATCCGACACAGGCATCACTAGCCAGGTGTGGTTACTGAAGTTTTCCTGTTCAGATGTAATTCACAGCTGGACGTGGTGGCACACGCCTGTAAGGAACTCCTACGACTCAATAGAAGAAAAGAACTTGAGCCAGGCATGGTGACACATGCCTGTAATCTCAGCACTCAGGAGTCTGGGGCAGGAGGATTGCTGTGAGTTCAAGGCCAGCCTGAATTACATAGCAAGACCTTGTCTCAAAACAAAAAATTTAATTCACATATTATAAGTTACCTTTTTGAAGTACACAGTTCAGTGGTTTTTAATATAGTCACGCAGTTGTACTCCCATTACCACTGTCTAATTCCAGACCCTTTCATCGCCTCGAGAGGAAACTCACTATTACTAATCACTGCCCAGCTTATCCCTCCTTGCAGTCCACTGGCAAGCATTGGCTTCTTTCCCTTTGGCATAGTTCTGTCAAGTTTGATCCATGCTGTAGTATAGATCAGTGCTTCTTTTTCCTTTTCTTTTCTTTTTTTTTTTTTTTTGAGACAGAGTCTTGCTATGCAGTTCAGGCTGGCCTTGAGCTCACTTTGTAGCCCAGGCTGGTCTAAAACTCGCAACGATCCTCCTGCCTCAGCCTCGCGAGTGCTGGGATTACAGGCGAGCACCACCACGCACCCGTGGTGCTTCATTTTTTGATGGCTGAATAATAATGCCTTGCATCAACAGGCCATACCTTGTTTATTTACTTATCAACTGATGGACTCTTGTCTCTGCCTTTCTCTGTTACCAATAGTGTTGGTGTGAGCATTTGCGTACAAGTGTTGTGTGGACATATGTTTTCATTCCTCTCGGGTGTATCCTAGGAGTGGAATTGGTAGGGTGTGGGTAACTGTGTTTAACTAGACCGTTTTCCAAAGCAGCTGTACCCTTTTACACTCCCACTAACAGAGTGTGAGGCCTCTAACTCTTTCCCATTCCTTAAGTCTCTTTTATTACAGCCATTCTCTTGGGTGTGATGTGGTATCCCCTTGGGGTGTTTTTTCTTTAATTATTGTGTGTTTTATTAGTACATATTAGTGACAGACAATGAATGCATTCATCCTGGGGAGTTGTTACATACACCCCCCTTCCTCCACACTTAAACCCCTTCCCTTCTCCCAGAGGTCTCCCTCTGTTTTCCATCATCTTCCTTTTATTTTGCTCTTTATTTATACTTTGAGTCTTGCAGACAAGAGGAGCCGTGCAGTATTCTACTTTCTGCATCTGACTTACTTCACTCAGTATTATGGTCTCCAGAGGGATCCATTTTCCTACCAGTGGATCACACTTACGTGTCTTTATGACTGAGAAGTGCTCCCTTGCGTGTACACATACCACATTCATCTACTTCCCTTTAAAGTCTTGATTTGCATTTCCCCTAAGGAGTAATGATGTTGAGAGCATCTTTCATGTATTTATTAGTCAATTGAATATCTTGTTTGAAGAAATAGCATTCAGATCCTTTACCTATTTTTAAATTGGGTGGGTTTTTTGTCTTTTTATTGTTGTTTTACGAATTCTGTATGTATTCTGTATATCAGACTTTATGTGTAATTTGCAAATGTTTTCTCCCATTCTATGTGTTGTCCTTTCAATTTCCTGATGGTATCTTCTGAAGCCCAAATGTTTTTATTTTATTTATTTAATTTTGTCTTTTTGAGACAGGGTCTCACTATGCAGTTTAGGGGAGCCTTGAGCTCACTGTGTAGCCCAGGCTGGTCATGAACTTGCAGTGATCCTCCTGCCTCAGCCTCCTGAGTGCTGGAATTACAGGCAGGTACCACCATCCCTGGGTTGCAAATATTTTCAATTTTGATATAATCTAATTTATTTTTTCTTGTGCTTTTTGTGTATTTTAGTGTCATATCTAAAATACCACTGCCTAATCCAAGGCAAATATTTACAGAATTTTTTTCAAAGAGAGATAGATTTATCTCTTACATTTACATCTTGGGTCCATTTTGGGTTAATTTTCATATGTGCTATGAAGTAGAGGTCTGTCTTAGTCCATCTAAGCTACTATAACAAAGCCCTTTAGACTGTACTTTTTTTCTTTTTCTTTTTCCTTTCCTTTCCTTTCTCTTTCTTTCTTTCCTTTCTTTGTGTTTTGTTTTGTTTTGTTTTGTTTTGAGACAGAGTCTCATTGTGTAGTTCAGGCTGGCCTTGAACTCACTATGTAGTCCAGGCTGGCCTGAAACTTGTGGTGATCCTCCTGCCTCAGCCTCCTGAGTGCTAGCATTACAGGAGTGCTTACCACTTCCAGCTAGATTGGGTAATTTATTTATAAACAACAGACATTTATTGCTCATGGTTCCAGAGGCTGAGAAATCCAACGTTAAAGATCAAGGCACCAACAGATACAGTGTGTGTGTGGTATGTATGGGGGGGGTGTCATCATAGATGATACCTACTGTGTCCTCATATAGATGAAAAACCAAAAGGGCAAACAAGTTCTCTCTGGCATTTTTTAAATGAGGGCATTAATTCATCCTCATGACCTAATCATCTCCCAGATACCCCATTTCCCAATACAACTTCACTCAACTTCACTGGGGATTGTCAGCTTGTGAAGTTGGAGGGAGACACAAATATTTAGATCATAGCAAGATCTAACTTCTTTTTTTTTTGGTCTTTTTTGAGACAGTGTTTCACTATGCAGTTCAGGCTGGCCTTGAACTCACTTTGTAGCCCAGGCTGGCCTCGAACTTGCAGCGATCCTCCTGCCTCAGCCTCCCGAGTGCTGGGATTACAGGTGTGCGTGCCCAAGCCCTGCCTCCAACTTCATTCTTTTTCCTCTGGAAATCCACTGGTCCCAACATCATTTATTGAAAAAGTGGTTCTTTCTTTATATATTATTTCAAGAACCATGATTAAAGTCAATGGATTATAATTGTTTGGGGGTGCTTATTTCAATTTGAATTTCTTTTTGTTTTGAGACAGGGTCTTGCTATGTAGTTCAAGGTGGTCTTGAACTCACTATGTATTCCAGGCCAGCCTTAAGCTCATAACAATCCTTCTGACTCAGCCTTCTGAGAACTGGTGTTACAGGGATGCACCACCACACCTGGCTTTAAATTTGAATTTCAATAAATTAAAATTAAAAATTCAGTTCCCCAGGTCCATTATCTAGCCACATTTCAAATACTCAGCAGCCATGTAGTCACCTTTACCATGTGACACAGCACACACACATAGTTTCACCTCACAGGTCTTACTTCACATTTTCCATCTTGCCATGGGCTACTCTAGCTCAATTAAATGGTGACCCTCAATCCTGGTAACCAGCAGGTAGGGAGTTTCTGTTATTAACATACATGTTTAGGCTGTATTTCTGTTTCTAAACAAATATGCTACCACCTTTGAATGAAAGAAAACACAAGTCACTAGATTCTTCGAAGAGAAAGGGGTTGTTGGCCAGTATCCATCTAAATGAGAGGTGTTTGTTTAACTTATTGTTTTCAGTGTAAAATTTCAGCTCTTTCAACTAGGTGTGATGGTGTGTAACTCTGATACCAGCTCCTTGAAGATGAGGCAGAAAGATCACAAGTTTGAGGTCAGCCTGGGTAGTTCAACAAAACCCTGTCTCAAAAGAAAAAAAGCCAGATGGAACCCATCCCTGTAATCCCAGAACTTGGTTAGCTGAAGTAGGAGGATCACAAGCCCAGCCTGGGCTACCCAGCAAGTTCAAGGCTGGCCTGGACAACATAAGTGAAACCTTGTCACAAAAACCAAACAAAATAATAATAATAATAATAATAAAAATAAATAAAAATAGCTGAGTACACTGTAGATTGCTAGCCTAGCATGTGTGAGGCCTGGGATTCAGTGCACAGCAGCCCACAAAAATTATTTTGGCTACTCTTAGCCACGTATAGTGGTATACATCTATAAATTGTAGTTTCAACAACTCAAGGAGGCTGAGGCAGAAGGATTATTTGAATATAGGGGTTTGAAGTTACCCTAGTCAACATAGTGAGATTTTGCCAACTAATTAATTCTTTTGTTTGAGACAGGGTCTTGCTGTGTAGTTCAGGCAGGCCTGCACTCACTTTGTAGCCCAGGCTGGCCTCAAGCTCACAGCGATCCTCCTGCCCCAGCCTCCCAAGTGCTGGGATTATAGGTGTGCACCACCACACTTGTCAGTTCATTCTCTTCCTTCCATTCATTAGATGATACTGATGAACAGTAGTTCATTGATTGGTTGATACTGGTAAGTTAGATAAAGAAGAACAGGGAAATGTAAACCTTTTCCTAAAGATGAGAAGGGAAGAGTTTGGAGGACTTTGTTCCCAACTTTAATATAAATTAATAACACCCAGGAGCCAGAGATTCTGATTCAGTGCTTTGAGGGAGTGGAGGAGGTGGGGGCTGCATATTAACAAGTACCCCATGAATGTAATGCACATCGCCAGTGGAGAGTCATGCTCTGAGAAATCTCAGTTATTTCTTAATGTTTTTGCTGAAGTTCTTTCTTCTAATAGAAAATGAAGCATATTCTTTCTAATTATAGAGGCCCCCAGAATAAGAAGTGACAACAAGGAAAATCCACAACAGGAAGGGGCCAAAGGAGCAAAGCCATGTGCAGCGCCAACTGGCAGAGCCAAAGGGAATGGTCTGCAGGGCTTGGAAGGAAGAGGGGCCAACGCGTGTGACCCCCGGTTGGCACGGAGGCAAGTCAGCCCCCCAAGTGCTCAGAAGCCCTTTGCTCACTACCAGAGACATTGCAGGGAACTGGAATACATCAGCAGCTCCCACAAAGGCCACCCGCTGCGAGGTCTGAGGAAAAGTAAAGGTGGAAAAAGAGGCCTTAGCAGTCGTCTGCAGCGGCTGGGTCACCAGGGAACCCGCTCTGCCAAGAAACCTTACAAGTGTGAGGACTGTGGGAAAAGCTTCACATGGAATTCAGAGCTGAAACGGCACAAGAGGGTACACACAGGAGAACGGCCCTACACCTGTGGGGAGTGTGGGAACTGCTTTGGGCGGCAGTCCACCCTGAAGTTGCACCAGAGGATCCACACTGGTGAGAAGCCATATCATTGTGGCCAGTGTGGGAAAAGCTTTCGCCAGAGCTCTAACCTTCACCAGCACCACAGGCTTCACCATGGGGACTGAAGGCATTGCGTGCTCTGCAGTCACGGGGAAAAGCTTAGTGTTTCTCCTCCTACTGCTCGCATGGAAATCACAGACTGACTGGTGACTTGCAAGGAGAGTAAGCAGCCCTTGGAGGGTAGTGGTGCACATGTGGCTGGTGAGGGGCCCTGTGATAGGCTTAGCGAGGGCCCAATAGCACATGGTGACAGGGTACAGAGATACCAAGTCTGGGTGTTGGAATAAAGAGGACTGCGGTCTCTGCAAGAGGCAGGAGTGACTACCAAGGGAGAATCAGGATGACCCAGCAGGTAGCCCCTTCCATTACCCCATCTCTTGCTTTATTTATCTTCTAAGATATGTTGAAGCATATAGAGTTATGCATTTGCTGTCATTCCACACAAGTTTCTGATGTGTGCGTACTTCAGCATTTTACCATAACTTAAAGTCAGTATTCATTGGAAAACAGTGTGTTGGTATGTGCCTATAATCCCAGCACTTGGGAGGCTGAGGCAAGAGGATCACCACTAGTTTGAGGCCAGCCTGGGCTACTTACTGAGTTCAAGGCCAACCTGAACTACATAGTGGGGCCCTGTTTCAAAAGACAAAACAACAACCACAAAATCATTGGAAAATAAATCCCTGATATTTTTTTTTGGATTCCTAGATCTGCATAACAAAGGACAAATCAAGTGAGAATATGTACACATTGGTATGAGGAGAGGTTGCCAGATAAGTAGACAGTGCTTTTGTCAAAAACCAAAAAAGGTGCCAGGTACCGTGCCACACACTTATAATCTGAGCTAGATTGGAGGCTGAGGCAAGAGTACCACAAGTAAGGCCACCCTGGGTAAATTAGCAAAACTTTGTCTCAAAAAATTAAAAAATGGGCCGGGGATATATAGCTCAGTGGCACAGCACAGCAAGTACAAGGTCTAGAGTTCAATTCCCAGTACAAAAAACCCCAAAAATTAGGGCGCAGGATATAGCTTAGTGGCACAGCACCTTGCTTGGTAAGCACGAGGTCCTGAGTTTGATTCCCGGTACTAAAAAAAAAAATTTTTAAAGGGCTGTGGACATAGCTGATTAGTAGTAGCACAGCCCTAGATTTGATCCTCAATATCAGGAAAAAATAATTGCATTTGAGGGTTATTTTTTATATCAAAGCACCTTTAGATTTATAAAAGGAAAATCCATATGCTACCACAACCCCAGCACAAGACAGGGAAAAGTTACTGGGAGCAATGGCGGTGGGTGAAAGCTGCCTTGGGGAGGTGAGAACTATGTCTGCTCTCCCTTCTCACCTAGACACTGGCTTCAACTGTAACAAAAGGATTGGAATGGTAACAGTGTTCCACAGTAGCTGACAGGGATGGATGCACAACCCATGGACTCTACTAAAAAATCATTGAAATGGGTTAATTTTATAATATGTACAGTGTTCCTCAGAAGCATCTTTTTAAAGTGATGTAGTGTACTTGTGTAACACATCAGAGTCCCAGACCTAGGCCTGGGAGGTCATGTAATTCCACCCACCTCATTTCTCAAAGTAAGAATGGAGACCTCGTCAGTATACAAGATAACCCAGGCAAGCTGGCCCCTTTGTCAGGTTAGGGGAAGCTTCTGGAGATGGGTGCACTGCCTTGTGCCTAAATACGAGCAGGTAGCGTTCCTGCCAAATACCTGCGTGGTCAAGTCTCCGCCAGGCACCTCAGGACCGCACCGTGTTCTTCGGCCCTCTAAAATCAGCATTACTCCTAACTGCCAAGGCACTAGGGCACACGCTGGGCCTTGGCACACGCTCTTCCCCTTGCCTTCTGTTCCTGCCCATCTCCACTTTGCCCTCTGCCATTCGTCTTACCTAGACAGAGCCACTGGCATGAACATCTAAGGTGCTGTCCACTGTCGTCATAGCTCAGCGTCCCTGCCCGGAGACGCTCAGCCTGGCAGTGCTCTTGCCCCCAGGGGACATCTGGCAATGCCCAGAAACATTTTGGGTTGTTAAGACTTCAGGGAAGGAGGGTTGCTCCTGGCCTCTGGTGGATGCCACTGAAGTTCCTCCAGTACACAGGACAGCACCCAGAACCCTCACCCGGCCTGTCACGTCAGTGGTGCCAGAGATGGGAAGCTCCCACTCCCTTAGCAGTTCTAGGACTGTGTGTGTTACATCATTTTAGCTCTTGGACTTGGCCCATGCCCCACCCAAGAGAAATGAGGTGTTCAAGACTTGAGTAGTTGAGGTCCTTGACCTCAGGGCACTTCTGCCCGAATTACAGATCCTGGGGAGTGTGTCAGATTCACTAAGAGTCCACAGGCTTTCCTGGCGTTTTGGGGGTCTAAACACCGGTCAACTTCCCAACTGCTCTGATGACTCCTGGGCACACTATCTTCGGCGTTCAGCCTGCTCCTCACCTCCCTCCAGCCTTCAACCTGACACTGTGTGGTCAAGGCCTCTCCATTTCGCACTGTTCCCCTCACCCTGCCCCTTTTGTCCAGGCCAGTTTCATTGTTGTCTCTGAATCTCAGTCACGAACTGAAACAACACAAATATGTCCTACAGGTCCAGAGGTCAGAAAGCCAAGTCTGTTTCACTGAGCTGGAGTCAAGCCAGGGGAGGGCCAGTTCCTTCTGGAGGTTCTGAGATGAATCTGATTCTTGGGTTTTGCTTTCAGCTTCTAGTGACCTGCACTGTTTGCCTTGGGGGCCCTTCCCTTTTCAAAGTATAACCCTCTACCTGTCTGTCACCGCTAACACCGACACTGGCTCCCCTGCCTCCCACTTACAAGGACTGTTTCGAGCATGTTGGGCACCCAAAGATGATCGTCCCCATCTAAAGATATTTAATAACATCTGCAAAGTCCCTTTTGCCATATAAGGTAACAGTTGCAGGTTTTGGGGACTACAATGTGGATAATGGGCCATGATTCAGCCTGCCATGCATCTATCATGAGACAGCCTAGTCAAAGAGAATTTCCTACAGAAGGAACACAGTATTCCACTTGGCCTACTTATAAGGGTTGGCACAAGCAGTTCCCCCGCACCCCCATTCTTTCCTTCTGGTGCTACTGGGGATTGAACCCAGGGCCTTTGCACTGAGCTATAGCCCCACCTCCTCTAAATTTTTGTTTTCTCTCTTCAGACTGCCAGATTAATAATTGTCTAATCTTAGTGTCATTGGTACCTGTTCAGCTGTGGACCTTGAAAAAATACGGCAAAACCACTACTCTGAACATCATTCCTTTCCAAAAGGTGTCAAGTCTGTGATGCTGCCTTGCAAAAGCCTCACCTCCATCCAGGGGTCTTAAGGCCCAGAAGAAGGTCCCTAGGTCCTGTATTCAGAAGTAGGCTCCCCTATCCTCCTTACCTGTGTATGGGCCATCGGAGCCTCAGCATTAGACTCGGACCTGTTGACCTCCACTGGCCTTTGTTGGCAAGGCGCCTTGCGCCTTTTTCCCATTGTGTATAGCTCCTGCGTGTAGAGCAGCCCCCTAGGTCCTGCTGTCTTTTCCATGCCCTGCCTGACACTTCTGTGTTGGGGTAGGGGAGTTCCTGTTCAAGATATTTGGTTCCTGGTTTTCCCCAGGAAGATGGATGGAGACAGGAAGCACCATCAGAGAATCATGCATCTCTCTGAAGAGCATTTTCCACCTACAGCAAATGAGTTGTAAATCTATCCCATAATACCACTCCCAACAAAATTAATAGTAAACTACTGATAGTACAACAGATATTGTTGAAATTTCCCCACATTGTTTCTAAAACAAAAATGCTATTTTTATATCATTTCATTGAGATATTTCACACACCAGAAAATCCATGTGTTGCTGGGTGTGGTGGTACATGCTATGTAATCCCAGCACCTGGGAGGCTGAAGCAGGAGGATCACCATGAGTTCAAGGCCAGCCTGAACTACACAGCAAAACCCTGTCTTAAAAAACAAAAACAAAACAGAAAATCCATGTGTTTACTACATGTACATTTCAGTGATTACATGATAGTGTGTTCACAGAATGTGCAGTTAGCACCATAGTCTAATTTTAGGATATTTTTAGCACCCAGAGAGAAATCATTTCCATGAGTAGTCATTTCCCTAACTCCCATTGAGCATGATGTCTTTAAGGTCCATTCATGTTATTGTGTATAAGGACTATTCTTTTTACTGCCAAACAATACCCCATTGTACGAGTGGATCACATTTTGTTTGCCTATTTATCCATGGTAGACATTTGGATTGCTTCCATGTTTAAGCTATTGTGAATAATGCTGTAAGTACCAATGTACAACTTTTTATATTTTCATTTATCTTGGGTATGTGCAGTACCAAGAGGTAGAATTGCTGGGGCATATGTTAATTTTAACTTTTCTAGGAAGTGCTAAATTGTTTTCGAAAGTGGCTGTACCATTTGGAATATCAGAGTTATAATTTCTCTACATCATCACAACACTTGCTGTTGTTTGTCTTTTTTTATTATTGCCATCTAGTGAGAGTGAAATGGTGTCTTGTGATTTTGATCTTCATTTCCCTAATGACAGTGGGGTTGGGTTTCTTTTCATGTGTTCCCTGATCATTTATGTACCTACTTTAAAGAAATGGCTGTTTAGCCAGGCATGGTGGTGTACAGCTATAATCCCAGCACCTGAGAGTCTGAGGCAGAAGGATCACCACAAGTTCGAGGTCATCCTGGGTCACACGTTGAGTTCAAGGCCAACCTGAACTACATAGCCAGACCTTGTCTCAAAGAACAAAGCAAACAAAATAAAGTAGCTATTTAAAACTTCTCCCATTTTTAGATTGGATTGTCTTCTTTGTTTTTGTTTTATTTTGTTTGTTTTTATTGTTTTTTGAGACAGGGTCTTGCTATGGAGTCCAAGCTGGCCTTGAACTCACTACATGGCCCAGGGAACTTGAGGCAATCCTCCTGCCTCAGCTTCCCAAGTGCTGGGATTACAGGCATGTGCCACCATGCCCAGCAAATTAGTTGTCTTCTTTATTGTTCAATTTTAAGAATGCTTTATTCTGGAGTCAAGTTCTTGTTATATATATGACTTGAAAATACTTTCTCCCATTCTATTGTAATATACTTTTGCACAACTGCAGTGCATACCTTTAAAATAGCTGTCACTTGCCAGAATACAAAAGTGACTAAATTGTCACAGCTCCTGAGTTGTCAGTAGAACAGCATGACATGACATTCCTGTGAATGGATACTGAAGCTTAGGGTCTTTGTGACACTAGTTAGAACAGTTCCTAGCAAACTTTCAGGTTATACCATTGTCACAAGCCACCCACAACTTCAATCATGTACATCTCAACTTTTTAGTGGAAAATTTAAAACTTCTTTTAGAATAGTGCTGCTGTTTAGACTCTTGAATAAACTTTTCTGTAACCAAGAAAATATTTATTGATTACTTAATAAGCAATAGATTTACTAAGTACCTTACATATAAAACCTCATTTAAGCTGGACATGGAGGCATGTGCCTATAATCCCAGCACTCTGGAGGCTGAGGCAGGAGGACTGCCATGAGTTTGACGCACACCTGGGCTACATACCGTTTTAAGGCCAGCCTGTATTACACAGTAAGACCCTATCTCAAAAACAAAACAAAACAAAACCCCTCATTTAATTCTTACCACAACCCGGAGGCATAGTGGTGCACACCTATTATCCCAGCACTCAGAGGGCTGAGGCAGGAGGATTGCCTTGAGTTCTAGGCCAGCCTGAACTACATAGCAAGACCCTGTCTCCAAAAAAAAAGTTCTTACCAAAACCTTGTAGATAATTGTTCCCACCTGAGAAGGAAAGAAGAAAACCACACAACTTCTGAAATTTTCAGTAACTGTACAGTTTCTACAATTAATAAACACCCCTAGTATTACAAGTAGGTCTGATTTTAATGTCTGTGGAGGGTTTTTGTTTGTTCATTTTAACACAGACCCTCGCCATGTTGCCTGGACTGACTTCAAACTTGTGGGCTCAAGCAGCCTTCCTGCCTCAGCTTCCAAAATAGTTGGGACTACGGATGTGTACCAATGGACCCAGTGATGTCTGTTTTTCATTACTGTGCTGAGAATTTGGGAAAAGGGTCCTTGGTGGTGGTTCTTACTAAATCCGCTGAAGTCCTTATGTAGGAGGAGGTAGAAGGAGCAAGATGAGAGGCAGAAGAAGCAAGGCCCCTAATGTGTCAGTGGGGAGCGGAGACCGAGGGGTCCCAAGTTGGAAAAGCAGCCCAGGAACAGAAGCGTAGGCAGGCTCTCCTGATTCAGGGCTGCACCCAAGTACACCACCGGCAACTCGCCTCTTCCAGGCCGGAGCAAGAGCGCCTGCAAGATGCACAGGGGATATACACTAGGGGAGAACAAATAGGCAAAATGTGATCCGGCCACATAAATTTATTTTTACTTTTTTTGGTACCTGGAATTGAACTCACGACCTCACGTTTACCAGGCAGGCGCTCTGCCACTGAGCTATATCCCTGGCTTTGGGGTTTTTAATTAATTTTGAGGCACTGGGGATTAAACCCAAGCCTTCTCGCTGAGCTACACTCCCAGCTTCCCCCTTCATTTTTTATTCTGAGACAGAGTCTGGCTAAATTGCTACATTGTCCAGGATGGGCTTGAATATCATCCCCCTGCTATCGCTTCCCAGTGCTAGGATTATAAGCTATTACCAGCACACCCAGCCACAAAACAGAGCACTGTTTGCCCACAAAAAGGAATGAACAGAACACCATGCGCCCAGGAGAAAGGAACGTAGTGACACACACTACAGCATGGAGCCACCTTGAACATAGGCTCAGCGAAAGAACCAGATACTGAGATCACATATTTTATGATTTCATTTGTGAAATGTCCAAAATAGGCAAATCTGCAGAGACAAAGAGCGGCCGTCAGAGACAACCACTGGAGTGATGGTTGCACAATCTTGTGATACACTAATAAAATCACTAAATTGTGCATTTAAATAGGGAGAATTTTATTATGTGAATTAGAAATCAAAGAAAAAGAACATGGTTACCAACCTCCACTGCAGGCCCCACAGCCAGTGGAGCTAATGCTCAGAGCAAAGACAGTGGCGGCCTCCAACTCGGTCAGGGCTGTAGATAAAGGTTACAAATTAGGCTACCAGGGAGGGTGGGGGTGTTTCCCTGCGGCCTCCACCTTGTCCTGAGAGGACACAAGCGCCATCCTGTGTAAAACAGAGGGGCACGCCTGAGTGGATGGGTTCTTAAGAAAGGTCCTAGAAGGTGAAACCCAGGCACTGACACCATGGGGCGGGTAGGGAGGGTTTTTAGGCTGGAGACGGTGTTGTGGGAAAGAGTTAAAGTGCTTTTTTAAAGAAAGGAGTGTTAGGAGCCCATGTGTATCCAAGTGTACAAGGACTTTGGCTCTGGATGCGGTCTTGGCTCTAGTTACCTTTCCAGAACCTCTTTCTTCAGCTGCAAGGTGAGAACACTACACTGCCTTGGGTTGAAGTGAGAGGATCTGACCATGCACCTGCAGCGAAGTGTGTTCCCCGGTGCCCCAGGGCAATGGTTCCAGAGGCGGAATTGCCTCGGCCCTCCAGAGGCCTGGTCTCCAGAGCAGCTCTCCTAAGACTAGTCCAAGCACCGCTGGAAGTGGGCAGGGCAAAATGCATGTGGGTGACTAAGTGTGCCCTTGACTACCCCCTCACTCTCCCCTCTAAACCTTGCCACAACTGATGGAAGAAAAAAGAGACTTTCCACGCCCTACCTGTGGATGGAGCCTTCTGCCACACCTGTGGCACTACCACCCGCACTGCTCTCAGACATTTCCACAAAGGGGACATTTGCCACTTTATGAGGTGAAACATTTCATGTTGAAACTGTCCTACTTGTTTTAGGTTCTAGTAGGCTGGACAGGCAGCCTTTGCCCCTGGAGCCTTCACTGTTCCTATGAGTACCTGAGAGGGGGAATGGGCAGGGGTGACAGGACAGGGAGATGAAGGGACCAGGTTGTCAGAGAAGCTTAATAATTTAAGCTGATATTCGTTGTCCTTAAATCTGATGTTAATTTTTATATATTACATATTTAAATATGTATAGCGGTTTTTAAATACACATTTCATCTTTTACTGCAAAGATTTTTTTTAGGGTGTTATGTTTTTGAGACAGGTCTCACTATGTAATTCAGGCTGGCCTTGAACTTACAATGTAGCCCAGGCTGGCCTTGAACTCAGGGTGACCCTCCTGCCTCAGCCTCCCAGTGCAGTAACTAGCTACTGAGCTCTATGATACCTGTAGCGGTTCTTTTGATAAAATGAGGGAGTCACATAAAATGCTCTCATTTCCTTTTCAGTTCTACTCTGAGCTGCTTGTCTATTCCTTGAAAGTCTAGTTCTGCCTTAGCCGAAACCAAGGTGAACCTGAGCTCAGTGGTGTGGAGAAGGCTAGAGACAGGAGCCTGGGGTGCCGGGAAGGAAGCAGGGGTGCAGGGACTCAGGGTTACTACCGCTACCTAATTCCGCCAGGGACATAAGCGCATTGCCAACCTGTGCTCACGTTCTGGCCTCCCATTCCCAACACCCTAATTTCCTGGGCTCTCTCTGCATCTTCCAACACAGCTGCTGCCTCTTGTCACCCTCAGGGTGCTGGGCCTGAGCCCAGTCTGGATCTCTCAGGATCATCAGGAGTGCTCCAGCTCCTGCAGTTCCAGAGTCTGTTCCTTGGGCACCACTGATCTTAGCTCCTGAGAGTGCAGTTCCTATGGGTGGCTCAGCACCTGCCTGGCGCAGTGACTTCCTTTCAGCAGATGAATCTGATGCACAGCAGCTGGCTCAGGACTGGGACCACAGTTTTGTAGGTCATAGTCCACCCTCTGGTGGCATCTTTTATCAGCAAGCCTTCCAGTTCTGCTAGCCGGACGCAGAGGTCCAGGATACTCAAATATGTAGTCACAGCATACCTCAGTGAACAGCTTCATACCAGCAAGGTTTGGTCCTGGGAATGTCACATCCTGTCCTTGCCTGGTTGATCAATTTTTGGTTGTTTCCCACTGGAAATAGATATTAGAGTTGAGCAGGAAAAGCTTAGGATGTATGTGTGTGTGTGTGTGTGTGTGTGTGTGTGTGTGTGTGTGTTGGAGGGAGAGGGTCTGTTAGAATATTTGCTTAGGCCTTTGTGTGGCTCTTCATTAGATTTCAGCCCATTGTCTTGGCCCCTTTCCAAAGGTCTCCAACCAATTTGTTCCACGTCATTATTTAGCGATTAGCTCTCCTTAGAAGACAACAGACCGCCGGATCTCACTGGCTAGGTGAATTTCTTACACCTCCTCCTAGTACAATGCACCTATTCTGCACAGCACTCACCACCGCGGCAGCTGCACGCTGAATTGTGATCTCTTCCTAAATATGAACTCGTGAAGGGAGAGACCTCCGACAAAGCTACCAAGCATCAAGTCCCCGCAGCCAGAAACTTCAGTAGCGGCTGATTTCCTGTTCTCACGCGTCCCACTCGGAGTCACCCTCTCCCCTCCACGGGCCCTCCCCGCTCCTCTGGGGCTCAGTCCCGCCCGACCACTGGGGGCAATGTCATCTTCTCAACGTGAACACAACAAAACGCTGCCTCTACTTTCCTGCTCTCACTTCCCGGAGCCGTCACCAGCTCCTCTCCCACAGCTCTGGGCTTGCTGGGCGGGAGGAGGTGGATCCCTGCGGCCTCACGTGCCTCTGTCCCTGGATCTGGTGACTCCTCTGACAGCATCACAGGTAAAAGCGCTGGCAGGTGAGGGACGGGACCCTCACGGGAAGCGCCGCGATTGGGCTGCATAGCTCGGCAGCCTCGCTCCCCATTGCCTGCTGCAGCTTTCAACTAGGAGCACGGGCTGCCACGGAAACCCCTGGGACGTGTGTCTGCCACGCTGCCAGACGACGCGCATGCGCATTTAGGGCAGCTAATCCGGGCGTGCCCCCCTCTCCCGGCGGTTCTTTGAGCAAATTCTCAGGCAGACAACCGTTTGTCAGCGACCACTATACGCCAGGCACCCTCAGTGCTGGAGGTACTATGGTGACAACCTGCATGCAGTCTGAGCCCAGTCTAGAGAGAGAAACACTTGAATCGAACAATTACACAAAAGTAAAACTGCAACTTTCCTCCTAAGAAGAAAAATTCTTAGAAGCGCCCAGACCTCCTAAAAAGAAAAGTTAAAGAGGAACGGCGCGATAGAAAGGACCTTCTTTACACAGGTACACGGCTTTCTCCTGCCAGGACAGTCACTTCAGTGCCTCTCTCCGCGCCCCTGTAGGCTTGAGGCAGACTCTATGTTATCCTCTTGGCATTCTGAGGAGACAGTTATTTTCCGGAGTTCGCAGAGCTCACAGGTAGCCGGTCGATTTCACAGTATAGCTTAAGAGCCCTGCCCATCTCGTCTGCTACTTCCCAGCACACCCTCCAGTCCAGCCCCGTTTCTTGAGGCGTAAGATGTAGTGACGATGGGAAAATTGTTACAGAAAAGGAAAAGAAATAGAGGTACAAACTCAATGGGACAGATTTATTTTGGAACGAATCTGAGAGGTTCCAGAGACCAGGGCAATTGTCTTTTCTTTTTTTTTTTTTAACACTTGATCTTAGCCAAAAGGCCAAGAAGTGATATTTTGTTTTATTTTGTTTTGTTTTGTTGTCTTTTTGAGACAAGGTCTCGCTATGCAGTTCAGGCTGGTCTTGAGCTCACTTTGTATCCCAGGCTGGTCTTGAACTCATAACCATCCTCCTGCCTCAGCCTCCCGAGTGCTGGGATTTATAGGTGTGTGCCACTAGACTTGGCAAACTTTTTTTTCAGAGCAGCTGTCTTTATAGGGTCATGACCATAAAAAAGGCCAACTGTGGAAGGAAAAAGGTCACAATGGGACTTTCAAGGGGAAGAGTTCAGTACAAATGAGTTGTGGCTATCCACCAGGGACAGGGCTTGAGAAGGTTCAAGGAGTCACATGTGTCAAGAGCAGGACGGAAGAATGATTGCATTAGAGGATGTAGTTGTGCTTACTGAGTCTTACCAACCCAGGACGATACATCTACAGCAGGTGTTAAAGCAGCGGGGGTGGGGATTTAAAGTGGCCAGGATGGTGGTTGGAACCCTTCAGAAATAACCTAGGAAAAATGCTTACTACAGCAGGCCTCGGCACATTACCAGCCTGTGATTAATCTTAGTCATTGTTTTCTCTGCTGATACTGAGGATCAGACCCACCTCACCCACACTGGGCAATGGTGACGTTTTTATTATTATTCTTTCCTTACCTCTCTGCTTCTTTGAACCACCTGTTACTGTTAGCCCACATAGGCGCCTTCTCTTCCTTTAGTAACAGTAGCCCAAGTATCCATTGCCAGCCCCTTTCTCCATATTTAACCCCTATGATTTTGGTGGCGCGATACACCCAATCCAGTTCCAGGAGAGCACATGAGGCCCAGTGCTGACCAATCAGTCTATTCCATCCTTCTGGCACAGTGGCTGCTTCAGGAATGGAGGCACAAGTCAAATTGTGTGCGTGTGTGTGCTTCTTTACTTATCTTTGAGACTAGTCTTGCTGTGTTACCCATGCTGGTCTCAAACTCACAATGTTTTTGCCTCAGCCTCTTAGGAGTAATGGATTATTTTTATTGTATTATTTAAGGTGTACAATAGGATGTCATGTGTGTATATATATATATATGTTTTATACATATATAATGATTACTACAGAACTGATGACTATGGTCAAGTAAATTAACATGCTTATCTTCTTATGTAATTACCTTCATTTGCTTTTTGAGACAAGGTCTCCCTGTGTAGTTTGGGCTGGCCTTGAGTTTACTATGTAGCCCAGGCTGGCCTTGAACTTGCAGTGATCCTCCTGCCTCAGCCTCCCAAGTGCTGGAATTATAGGCATGTGCCATCATGCCTGACTTGTAATTACCTTTAAACTTTTTTGTGTGCTAAGAGCACCTGAAGTCGGCTGGGGATATAGCTCAGTGGAATAAGCACCTGCCTAGCAAGCGCAGGGTCCTGAGTTTGATCCCCAGTACCACCAAAAAAAAAAAACAACAAACACTACGCACCACCTCTTTGGGGGCTGGGGATATAGCTCAGTGGAATTAGCGCCTGCCTAGCAAGCACAGGGTCCTGAGTTCGATCCCCAGTACTGCCAAAAAAATAAATATAAAAAAACAAAAAAAAAAGAGCACCTGAAGTCAACTCTTAGTAATTTTCCAATACTATATTATAAACTGCAGTCATCATGTTGTAATTAGCTCTTTGGACTTACTCATCTCCATACTGCAACTCTGTGTCCTTTCAGGTACACCCTCCCACCCCCACCTGACCCTCCTGACCACCATTCTATTCCATTTCTATGTGTTTGACTTTTTTTGATTCCATATGTGAGATCATATAATATTTTTTTTGTCTTGTCTGGTTTATTTCACTTAGCATAATGTGCACTGGGTACATTCTGTTCTTCAAAATGGTAGAATCTTTGTAAAGGCTTAATATTATTCCACTGTATATATTACATATAATATACATTATAAATATCTATCAGAAAATATATAGTAATTATATGTTACAATGTCTTTATCTGTTCACCCTCCCACACTTAGGTTGTCTGCACATCTTGCCTATTGTGAACAGCGCTGCAGTGAATACAGGAGCACTCACGTCTCTGTGAAGTACTGACTTCATGCTCATGAAATGTGTTCCCAGGGGAGGAACAGCTGAGTCACATGATGCCTCTACTGAAAAGTTTTTGAAGACCAGCCTTCCTGTTTTCTATAATGGCTGCACTAATTTACATGGCCAACAACAATGTACAAATGTTCTCTCTACATCTTTGCCAATGTTTAGTATCTTTTTTTTATTGCAAAAAGAATAAAAAACAATAACAAAATAACAACATAGACAAAAACAAAACAAAGCAAAAATAATAAAAATGATACAGGGCTTCAAATCAAGATGACAGGAATTAACAGTGGTTGTTATATCACACATCCTTATCGTCAATGAAGTTGCACGGATCACCAGATGTAAGAATGCAAAATTGATCACACCATGAAAGACAATAAAAAATGATAAAAAGAAAACATTGGAAATGATACAGAGCTTCACCAAACAAGATGGTTCACCAATGGTTGTTATATTGCATGTTGTTGTCTTCAAATTAGTTGTTCAGATTTACCAGAGATAAGCATGCAAAATTGGTCAAAAAATTTAAACATTAACTGTTCCTTTCCATAAACCATTAGACATCAGCAGTATGATTATCCCAGCTATCCATATATATTTTTTCCTCTTCCCTATTTTTCTCCTTTCCCTCATCCCAGTTGTTCCTTCCTTTGAGCAATTTCTTTCCCTTTCCTATCATCTATTGTATGCCTTGGATGTTCTTTACTCTTGTAGATTCTTACACTAGGGAGACAATACAATGTTTACACCTATGAGTCTGATTTATTTCACTTATGAGTGTACTCTCTAGTGGCATCTGTTTACCTACAAAAGCCTTGAGTTTATCTTTTTTATACCTGAGTAATACTCCATTGTATAAAAATACATCTTTTTTATCCATTCCTCAGTTGATGGGCATTTGGGTTGTTTCCAAGATTTAGCTATTACAAATGGTGCTGCTGTAAACGTGGGTGCTCATATATCACTGTGGTATGACGTTTCTAATTCTTCTGGGAAAGTACCCAGAAGGGGACTACCTGGGTTAAGTGGGACTTCTAATCCTAATTTTGTGAGGAATCTCCACACTGATTTCCACAGTAGTTTCCAGTCTACACTAATCTATATTCCCTCCACCAGTGGAGAAGGGTTCCTTTTCCCCCACAGCCTCTCTCGCATTTGTTATTGGTTGATTTCTTAATGATAGCCATTCTTTCTGGGGTGGGATGGAATCTCAGTGTTGTTAATTTGTGTTTTCCAAATGACCAATGATGTTTAACTATTTTTCATGTATTTATTTTCCATTAGCATTTCTTCATCTGAGAAGTGTGTATTCATCTCAGATGCCCATTTTTAGATTGGGTCTTTGAATTTGGGGGGAGGTCGTAGCTTTTTCAATTCTTTGTATGTTCTAGATGGATGTCCCTTGTTGACAGACAATTGGCTAAATTTTTTTTCCCAATTCCTGGGTTTTATTTTTACTCTATTGGTGATTTCTTT
The DNA here is from genome assembly GCA_004027595.1 of Dinomys branickii. Classification (NCBI taxonomy): domain Eukaryota; kingdom Metazoa; phylum Chordata; class Mammalia; order Rodentia; family Dinomyidae; genus Dinomys; species Dinomys branickii. Next base: position 34,605 of record PVLD010008766.1, read on the forward strand.
TCACGTGCAAAAACTTTTAATAAGATCCCAGTTGTTGGTTCTTTGAAGTATTTCCTGTGCAGTTTGGTTTTTGTTCACGAACTCTCTGCTTATTCCTATGTCCTCAAGATTTTATCCTACTTTCTCTCCCACTGGATTTAATGTTTCTGTTTTAATTTAGATCTTTGATCCATTTTTTACTTTTGTTTAGTGCACAGTGATAGGCATGGGTCTAGTTTTAGTCTTCAGTCATGTGGAAAGCCAGTTTTTCCAGCACCATTTATTAAAGAGGCTATCTTCCGTCCAGTGAACATGTTTGGCCCCTTTGTCAAAGATGAGGTGGCTGAATGTGTTTGTAGTTGTGTCTCATCTTCTAATCTGTTCCATTGATCTTTAGGTATTTTTTTTTGCCAGTACCATGATGATTTTATCACAGTAGCTTTGTAGCATAATTTCAAGTCAGGGATTGTGAGGCCTCCCACCTGTCCTTTGTTGCCCAGGATTGGTTTTGCTATTCTGGGTCTCTTCTGGCTCCAGATGAATTTTAGGAATGTTTTCTCTAGATCTGTGAGGTATACTAATGGTGTTTTAATTGGGATTGCATTGAATCTGTACAACAATTTTGGGAGTATGGCTATTTTCACAATGTTGGTTCTTCCTATCCGTGAGCAAGAAATATCTTTCCATTTTTTTTTTTGGTACAGGAATCGAACTCAGGACCTTGAGCTTGTCAGGCAGTCTTTCTATTTTCTGAAATCCTCTTTGATCTCTTTTTTCAGAGTACTGTAATTTCTACTGTATAGATCTTTTATTTCCTTTGTTAGATTGATTCCTAAGTATTTCATTTTTTTAGACATTATTATGAAAGGTGTGGTTTCCCTAATTTATCTCTCATTCTGTTTGTTGTGTACAGGAATGCTATTGATTTCTGAGTGTTGATTTTGTATACAGCTATGCTACAAAATTTGATTATTAAGTCTATTACCTTTTTGGTGGAGTTTTTGGGGTTTTCTATGTAGAGTATCATGTCATCTGCAAATAATAATTTCACTTCTTCCTTTCCTATCCTTATTCCTTTTATTTCTCTCTCATCTAATTCTTCTGGCTAATATTTCCAGAACTATATTGAATAGAGTGGTGACAGTGGAATCCTTGTCTTGTTCCTGATTTTAAAGTGAAAGCTTTCAACTTTTGTCCATTTAGTATGATGTTGGCCATTGGTTTGTCATAGATGGCTACAGGGTCAATTTTGATGAAAAATCTGTCTAATGTCACTTGTTTTTTCCTGTGCTGCATAACCCTCTGGAAATGAGAGACCACATTATTGTGCATCAGATTCAACACTCTGTTTGTTACAGTTATGTTGGGGTGGTGGTTCTCAAAGATATCCTGGTACTCATTTCATTTTCCCATAATGAATTTTATCACATCATTGCTAATGTCCACCCTGTCCTCCTCTTCCTCAGTAGAATGCTCCTCAACAAGTGCCTTCTGCTGTTCACTCTGGAGTTCAGCAAGTTCTTCCATAGTCAGCTCCTCCTTATGGTCCTCAACAAGCACCTCTGTGTCTGCACCATTGACATCAGACCCATGCTTTTGCCCACAGGCACAACTCCTCCATTCCCTGCACATCAGACCTTTCAAAGTCACATTCAGTTTAAGGTCTGGTGTGTAACATCTTCCCAGGCTTTGTCAATAAGGTGATGCAGTGGAGGACACTGAAATGTTTCTTCAAGAACTCTTTCAGTGTCAAAGGTGTCTCTTCGATGACATTAAAACACCTGGTGAACAGCACCTTTGTGTATAGCTTCTTGAAGTTGCAAATCACTTGCTGGTCCATGGGCTGCAGAAGAGGTGTCGTGCTGGGGGAGGGTCTTGACCTTTATAAAGTCATACTCAGTGTCCATATCCTCCACCAAGGCTGGAGGGTGTGCCAGGGCATTGTGCCTCAGAAGAAGGCATCTTGGGGTGGGGGTTTAGCTCAGTGGTACAGCACATGCCTGGTGAGCATGAAGTCCTAGGTTTGATCCCTGGTACTGCCCCCCACAAAAAATAAAAATAAAAAAGAAGGCGGCATCTTTCAGGCAGTTGTCGGGAAGATATGTCTTAAGGGTAAGTGTAAGCACGTTATGTAGCCATTCGATGAACAATCACCTTGTGACCCGACTTGCATATTGGCTCTTCATGTAACAGTCTGGCATTCTGCTCCTTCAATGCATAAGGGGTCTGGGAATGGTAAACTAGGAGTGCCATAATCTTCAGATTGGTGCTTACATTTGCACATAGCAAAAGGCTCAATCTGTTCTTCATGGGCTTGTGTCCTGGTAGTGTCTTTTACTCCTGTGGTATAGGTTCTGTTTGGCATCTTTTTCCAGAAGAGCCCTGTTTCTTTGAAGTTGAACATCTGTTGAGTAGTGTATCCCCCTGCCTTTATGAAGTCTGTAAATTCTTTCTTGTAGCCTTCTGCAGTGGCCTTGTGAGAACTCTAGAAGCCTCACATATCTTACCATAATGTAGATGCCACTTCTCTTATGGAATTTACAAAACTAAACCACCCTCTCTTGTCTTTACATTCACTCCTTGTTGCACTGGTAGGGGGTTTCCTTGCAGTAAATCACTGTGCAATTTCCTGGCTTTTTCACCAGTCATAGCTTCTCTGATGCTATCACTTGCCAGCTGTTTCTTATTCAGTCGCACTAACAAAAGCGAACAGCTCTTCCAGTGTTTGTGTCACTTACTTAACGTCATTACTCCTTTTGCTTCATCAGCTACTTTGATGTATCTTTATTCAACTGTCAACTTTGCTATCTTGTACTCCAAGGCCAATGAAGTCACACAAATACCATGCACATGCTTCTTATAATTTCCTTCTTCAGTTCAATGGTTATAGTCTTCAAAGTCTTCTTACCATTACCACTTCATTACCACTCTGTGCTTTTTTTGGAACCATTCTTGGCTGAATAATACTATGTAGTACCCTATGTGGTAAAAAGCACACAAAAAAGCATCACAGCAAATGTGCACAGCCATCTGTCTGTGACTGAGATCTCAACTAGAGGATGCCATGACCACGTGTCAGAGCGGGGAAGATGGTCACATTCATGTTTATCACCTGATCTGGAATTCACTAATGGAAACAAAATTTTGCCAAATGCTTCTGTTCATGAACAGTTTAATTCACAAACCAAATTATTCATGAAGGGCATGTTCATGGGCCGAGGTGTTACTGTATTCCCAGCCCTCTGGGTGGCTGGCGCAAAAGGGCTGAAGTGGCAACTTAGCAAGACGCTGTCTCAAAATAATAAAAGCCCTGGGTTCATTCTCCAGCGCGCGCGCACACACACACACACACACACACACATGCACACACACAAAACACTGCCAGTGTCAAGGAAATTGTCCTGTTTTCTTCTAAAAGTTTTACAGTTTCCATTTTCACATTTAGTTCTTTAATATGGTTCTGTAGTATGGTTTTGTGTGTTGTGTAAAGAAAGAATACATTTTCGCCTTTTTGCATGTGGCTGTTTTTCCCAACACCATTTACTGGAGAGACTCTAATTTCCCGATTGTGTTTTCTTGGTGCTTTTGTCAATAGCTGACTATACATGCTTCAGTCTATTTCTGAGCTCTCTATCCTATTTCATTGACTCGTGTATGTTTTTTATATACTACAATGGTTTGATTACTATAGTTTGTAATACAGTTTGAAACTGGGAAGTGTAATGTCTCCAACCCTGCTCTTCCTTCTCTGTATTGCTCTGGCTACTCAGGGTGTTTTGTGGCTCCGTACAAATTTTAGAATATTTTTTTCTATTGATGTGAAATATACCGTCCTGGAACAACCTGGTCAAAGTGTATGAGAACCAGTGTTAAGCTGCTGTGAGGCAAAAGAAAATAGGCAAACAGATCCAGGATTGTACAGAGTGTAATTTATTGGGGACTTACAGAATCATGGTCCTGGGTGGCAGCAAGACCAGGGGGTCACAATTTGTGTCAGAAATGATTTTATATAATGGACAATTTATATAATGGACAAGATGGGCCAAGGATTTAGCTCAGCGGCACAGCACCTGCCTGGCAAGCACAAGGCCCTCAGTTTGATTCCTGGTGGATATGGATATATATATATATATATATATATATATAGAGAGAGAGAGAGAGAGAGAGAGAGAGAGAGAGAGAGAGAGAGAGACAAAAGTGACTTCACCCATATAGGTAATTATCAAAGACTTAAGGCATATTCCTGGTACTTACCAGAGTCCAGTCATAAAGCTTCACATATCAATGTAATGGTTTTATTTATTTATTTACTTACTTACTTACTTACTTACTTGTCTTTCTGAGACAGGGTCTCACTATGCTGCTCAGGCTGGCCTTGAGTGCACTTTGTAGCCCAGGCTGGTTTGGAACTCGCAACAATCCTCCTGCCTCAGCCTCCTGAGTGCTGGGATTATAGGCATGTGCCAGCACACCCAGCTAACTATGGACTTTTCAGAAGTGGCTTTTATTGTGAAGAAATTTCTTTCTGTACTTCTTTTTCAGAGTTTGTTTGCTTATTTTGGTGATGGTAAATACTGAACCTGGGACTTTCACATACAGCTACATCTAAATGCCCCTACTCTTTTCTGAGCAATGTTCTTGCTCAACTGCTGAGTTGCTAAGGTGGAGCTCAAACTAGTGATCCAAACTTAGCCTTCCAGTGTGCCGGAATTACAGGTGTGTACCACCATGCCCAGCTTCTTCATAGTTTTTCATCATAAAAGGATGTTAGACTTTTGTGTCAAAGGCTTTTTTTCTGCATATATTGAGATAATCTTGTGGTTTTAATCTTTCAAGGTATTCATGTGAAGTATTACACTGATGGATTTGCATATGTGAGCCAACCTGGCATCCCAGAGATAAATCCCACCTGGTTTTGGAGTATACTTTTGATGTGTTGTTTGAGTTTCTTCCATGTTCTCGAGGACTTTTGCTTCTATGCTCCTCAGAAATATTGATGTGTAGTTTTCTTTTCTTGTGATGTTGTCAGCCTGTCAAGGGGTTGCTAGCCTTATAAACTGAGTTTGGAAGTTTTCCTTCTATTTGTCTGTTTTTTTCCAGAGGAGTTTTAAGAAGAATTGGTATTTTCTTTGAACGTTCAGTAAAATTCACCCCTAAAATCATTATATCCTGGGCTTTTCCTTGTGGAGAGGTTTTGATTACTACTTTGACTTGTTATTGGTCTGTTCAGTTTCTTCTTGATTCAGTCTTAGTAAGTTGTACATTTCTGAGAATTTATCTATTTCCTATGGGGTATAAAATGTGTTCGCATTAACTAGACTGCACTGCCAGGAAACCCTTGTGCTCAGGACCCAGTAGCCTTTCTGTCTTCACAGCAGCCAGGCTCTTCCCCTCACCAGTGACTTTTAGGAGCTGAATCAATCTCTAAACATGTGCCTCTGTCATATGTTCCCCTCAGGAGCTGGGTATTTTATAACAGAAAAATGTAGCTCAAATGATCAATCCTGTTTCAGCTACTGATAACAAATCAGCAGAAGATGTGAATACTTTTGTCCTAGCAGATGTTCAAGACAAGATACCTTAATCCCAGTGTGCTCTGAAAACACTACTCAAGCAGCATCACCAAACTTTGAGAAGGCTGCGTGGCCTGTGCTACTGTCAGCAAAGGACTTTCATGGAAGGGATGGCCCAGCCAGCTAACACACATGCTTTTAGCAAACTCACAAGTCTTCGAGTAGCCGTGAAGTTGAGAATAGCGCAGCTGACACGCAGGTTATTTCACAGGAAGAAACAAACTGGAGTATTATTTTCAGTTCATTTAAGTAAGTATGACTCTGATTTAGGTGAGATGAACACAGTGATGCCAAATAGAAACATAAATGAGTAAGAAACCCAAGCACCTCCTCCCCAAAGTGAAAAATGTTTGCTCTCCGTCAAAGATGAAGAATCTCCACAAAGCAGTTTGTCCAATCCAGAACATCACTCATAACACTCAGCACAACCAGAAATGCATAAATATGGTAAATTAAAGTCGAATTAGAAAAAAATGTTCAAGATGATAAAACTGAAATAAAATTCCTCTAGGAATGACCAGGAACAAAGCAAACACAATGGCAAAGCCAAGTCAACACTCCTGCTCGCTGTGCACTACGATCAGAAAGGGACAGTGACTCATCGCCTCTTAAAGGACGATAAGATTAACTGAAGGGCAGGATCCTCAGATTCACACCCAGGGAAAAGGAAAGTGCCCTGGGTACCTCAGCCTGCCCAAGTGAGTCCTTCTTTACTCCAGGCAAAGACCCACCAATCTCTGGTAGCCACTGTGGATTCACTGAAGCTAGATGAGATCTGGCCATATAGTTTGGAAAGCAAATTCATATTTTTAAATATTTGCACATAAGGAAAAAAGTGGAAGGAAAGTGAAAGTTACTGTGTAGCTTTATTCCTTCAGCACTGCGGTGTTATGATGAATGTGTAACACTGAATTAGCCGGGCATGGTGGCGCACTCCTGTGATCCCAGCACTCAGGAGGCTGAGGCAGGAGGATCGTTGTGAGTTCAAGACCAGCCTGGGCTACAAAGTGAGCTCAAGGCCAGCCTGAACTGCATAGCAAGACCCTATTTCAAAAAAAAAAAAAAAGATTAAGAAAAACCATTGAATGGAGCCTATCTTCTTGAGGGAAACCCCTTAAGCAAGATTTTTATTCCTACAGTTGCATTACCACCTTCACCTTCAGATCCACTGAAAGCTTTGTGTTTTTTTGCAACAAGAGGTTGTAAGGATGAAATTGCATTTGCCACATAGTATTCAAGGGAAAAACTCATCCTATCCAATAAACAGGAAGTTTTGCAAGTTCATTACTGATCTGCGAGGACGTTGGCAGATCAGTGCTGCCATTTAGTGCCTGTATTGTCTTACTGGGTGCAGTATACAATGCACCTTGGACTCTCAGGCTGCTGATATTAAAACGTCAGTGAGAGAGTACATTAATGTAAGACAGTTCATGTCTTGGTTGTAGGATGTGGATGATAAATTTTACAAGTTAAAGTCCTGCCTTTTAATGAGGCAGCAACATGAAGCTGTGGCTTTCAAGGCCATCTAGAGATCGGAAGAGCAGCTCAAACTCCAGGAACTTGAACCTGGCACTTACATGTGTATCAGCCTTTATGAAATCCCGGAGCTTTATGTTCCTCTTGTTGATGTTAACAATGACTTTAACTCCCACAAAGCAGTTACCACTTCTTATGGTGTCTCCCGGCTGATTGTTTCTGAGCACTCTAAACTGCAATGCTACCTTCTGACACACACACACTGAATGGTGCCTGTATAGCTAGTCAGGCTGAAGTCGCCTGTGTAGTGAACATTGTCATTTTATAAAAAATAGAGCAAAGTATTTTGGACCTCAGGTCCAAACACAGTTTCTACTAAACAGCACTTACTTATATTAGTGAAAGATAGCTATCCATTAGAGCATGTTGGCAGACTGAGTGGATATTTAAAAGGTTGAGATCATCTGCTAACAGTGCTGGGGGTTGTTATCACTCTTAAGTGACAAGATAACCACTAGTATTTGAATCTCCTTCAGGTTTTATTAAAAAATATATCAATAAACTAAAAGGTTCACTTCCTACCAAGTAGTTTCTTTTCTTTTTTTTTTTTTTTCCGGTGCCGGGGACTGAACTCAGAACTTTGCACTTGCCAGGCAGATGCTTACTCCACTGAACTATATCCCAGGCCCACAGATAGTTTCAAACATAGAAGAAAAACTTGGCACAAAATTTCTTCAAAATTTTTTCTGTAAATTAATTGTACTTTTTGTTTAGTCTTGTTTTGTTGCCTTTTTGAGACAAGGTTTCGCTATGCAGTTCAGGCTGGCTTTGAACTCATTTTGTAGCCCAGGCTGGCCTCAGACTCACAGCGATCCTCCTGCTTCAGCCTCCCAAGTGCTGGGATTACAGGCATGCATCACCACACCTGGCTAGTTGTTGTTTTCTTTTTGGAAATTTTAATATTGTCTTCCTTTTTAATAACATACATCTTATAATTAATGGTCAAAAGGTATACAGTACAAAGAAATTAATAGTCAAAACTTGTACAGAAAAGCTCTAAAACGGTTTTGTTTAATATTTTATTGGATCAAAGTTGTAGTTTGTCTGGCATGTAATAACTATGTGTTCAAGTAGCAACACTTCTATAAGGCATGCATGAGTTTGTGTTAATACGTTTCCAGTGCCATCCCTGTGGAGCCTGTGACTGAGATGTACTGCACACTGCCTATGACTTAACTGTCCATAGTTGGTACCTGCAACAGTATTAGGGGTTTCATACCAATTTGTTGTTATATATCCTGTTCCTTACTGTATGGGCACCTTGCTTATAATTAGTCATACAAAGAAACAGCACTTTATAGTTTCTGTCTCTAGCAGAGCCTATTTCTCCTGAAACAAAAACAAAAATGCCTTTGAATGAAAATCCTGAAATTATAAATGTCTATTTTAATACTCAACTATGAATTTGTGAATATATGTAAATATGTTTAATAAATTGTATTGGTCATATTAAAGCATTGTAAAAAAATTTTTTACATTGTTTAAATTTAATGTTTTAAGCCCTTAATATAAAAACTGAGTACTTAAAATATATATTTGGTAGTCAAGTAAAAGACTTAGGAATATTCTGGTCAACCTCTGAAATGTTTATGAAAAATGATTAATAATGTTGTGTTTTTTCTTGCATCAAGATGCAAAACATATAATTTGCAAAGTTTTATAATTAAAATTAGATTTGGCATTCTGTTTTATAATAAAACAGCAATATACTTAGAAAAAATCTGTTGGCATATAGTTGCTCATAATAACCTCCTATGATCTTTATTTCTGAGGAATCCATTATAAGATCTCCCATTTCATTTTTTTTTCCTCCCATTTCATTTTTTGAGTCTTCTCTTTCTCTTTTTTTAGTCTAGCTAAAGGTTTGTCGATTTTTTTTTTTTTTTTGAGACAGGGTCTAACTATGTAGTTGAGGCTGGCCTCAACTGCTTGGTGATCCTCCTACCTCAGCCTCCCAAGTGCTAGGATTATGGTCATGAACCACCATGCCCCCAGTTAGGTTTGTCAATTTTAATTTTCATAAGACCAGCTCTTTTTTAGTTTCTTGCTGGTTTTTCTATTTCCTATTTATTTCTGCTCAGATCTTTATCTTTACTTCCTTCTACGAATTCTCAATTTAGTTTTTCTTATTCTAGTTCACAGAGGTGCAGAGATGGGTCTTTTGCTGTGCTTATCATGCTGGGGATTGAATCCAGGGCCATGCATGATTGAAGCATGGCATCAAGTGCTCTACTACTGAACTGTATACAGCCCTAGTTCATCCCAAAATTTGTTGTGTGTGTGTGTGTGGCAGGGGGGTTCCCAGAGGTACTGCGAATTGAAACCAAGGCCTTGGGGATGCTAGATAAGCACCCTTCCATTGAGCTACACACTGAGATCTTTTTTGCTAAATACAACAATCATTGGTAAATTGTGTTTTCATTTGTCTTGAGGTAGTTTTTCTTTTTGTTTTGAGACAGGGACTCGCTATGGAATTCAGGCTAGCCTTGAACTCACTATATAGACCAGGCTGGCCTTAAATTCACAGCAATCCTCCTACCTCAGCCTCCCAAGTGCTGGGATTACAAGTGTGTGCCAACAAGCCTGGTGAGATAGTTCTTAAATTCCCTTTTGAGTTCCTGTTTGACCCAGTGCTTATTCAAGAGTGTTGGTCCCAGGCCCACCATGCCTAACTGTGCTCTTGAATCTAAAGTGAACATCTCAGCTGGGCATCGTGGTGCATCCCTGTAATCCTAGCATTCTAGAGGCTAAGGCAGGAGGATTGCTACAAGTGGAAAACCAGTCTGGGCTACACAGTGAGACCCTGTCTCCAAAAATAAGTGAACAAATGAAGGAATGAATAAGTGTCTCATAGATAGCATACAACTGGATCTTATTTTTCATCCACTCAGCAAGTTTGTAACTTTTAATTGTGAGTTTAGTACACTTCAAATAATTGTTTTTTTTGAGACAGGGTATTGAACTCACTGTATAGCCCGAGTTGGTCTCTAAGTCATGGCAATTCTCTTGCCTCAGCCTCCCACGTGCTGTGATTATAGGTGTGTACCAAGACACCTAGCTGCCTAATCCTTTCGGACTGGTAGGAAACAGCTTCTGGTGCTGCTGGGCTCATTTAAAAATCACCATTTTGTTCTCTGTGATCCAGGAGGACTCCTGAATGCAACGTGCCTTCAATTCCAAGAACCAGATGATTTAGTGACCAGTCCTGCGGCTGAGTGTGTAAAAGTTAGGGCAGTAGCTGAGAGTGGTGGTTCTCGTATGTAAGCCCAGCGCTCTGGGTGGCTGAGGCAGGAGAACTGCAAGTTAGAGCTCAGCCTGAGAAATTTAGGGACTTAGCCAGACCCTGACTCGAGCTAAAAATAAAAGGGCTGAGAATGTAGCACAGTAAAACGGCCCTGGGTTCCATCTCTCATACTTGGGGTGGGGTGGGGGGGTTAGGGCACTCACAGTGGACAAACTCCTTCCGGGGAAAAGCTGGAGACCAGGCTTTATTCTGAAGTAAGCCAGAGGGATATGAGGGTGTGAGGGTGGGGATGGAGGCCAGTGAAGTGGCCAGATGCCTGCTCAGGAGTCCTGAAGTTAACTGTATTATCTGCCCTGCTGGATCCCAGATACAGGGTAGTTAAAAAGCTGACCTCAGGCAACAGCTGGGAAAACATGCAGATGAATCTGTTCTAGGGCGAAAATGGGTATTGGGTATTTTTACATGTTTGCTCTACGCTAGGCCCTGGAAGTGTTCACGTGCCTGTTTAAAACTGTCTCCCAGCTGGGCGTGGTGGTGCACGCCTGTAATCCCAGCACTCGGGAGGCTGAGGCAGGAGGATCTTTTCGAGTTCGAGGCCAGCCTGGGCTATAAAGTGAACTCAAAGCCAGCCTGAACTGCATAGCGAGACCCTGTCTCAAAAAGGCCAAAAAAAAAAAAAAAAAATTAATAAGTAAAATAAAACTGTTTTTTCCCTGTGGTCTTAGAGAATTCACAAATGCTGAACCTTGCCTTCTCCCAAAACAAAGTGAAGCCAAACCTCTGGGGTGCAGGGACTGTAAAAGTTGGGGAGCTATGTGTGGTCCAAACCAACCTCCCTGGGGAAGTGGGTTAGGGACTCATTCTCAGTTGTATGGTGCTGTGCCCATGCCGGGATGTGTGCATACATCTCAGCTTTTCCTACCCATGTTGATGTGCATATTTTTTCAGTTGCCCAGTGTCAAGCAGACTTGCAACCAGTTTCTGGATTTCTCTTCGGGAGAATTGATCCATGTGCAAATGTTTACTCGATGCATCTATGGGAGTTAAGAGCTTCCTGTTTTTTATCTTGCTGAAAAGCCCAATCAGTCAAATAAAATTTGACTTGTATAGAAGTTTTGATCTGCTGGCCAAGTGTGCTTGTGCCACGGCATTTAGGGTATCAGCGGTTTCCTCTCTTGGAACTGCCTGGACAACCTAGTCTTCAGGTGTTGCGTCACTCTTTCTACACCGGATGCGTGCTTCACCCCGCTGAGGGGATGCTGGCAAAGAACTAGGATAAACAAAGTTGTTACTGGGCAAGGTGCACTCTGACCCTGTTTTTTTCACTTGCTGGGCTGTGAGCCGCTTTAATCACTCACGCTACTTCCAGAAGGTTCGAGGCAGTCAGATGTGGACTCAAATTGTTCAAGTGCCCTCTGTTGTATGGGCTCATAGCAGGTCTGTTTGAAATACAAGCATCACTTTTACCTCATGTCCTTCAAATGTGACTATAGTGATTGTATATCTTTGCTAAATTATTCCCTTCAAGCCTATAGGGCATCATTATATTTTTATCCTGGGAACTTTCTTAGTCAAGATTTTTTGTTTCTGTTTTTTCTAAATTCCTTATAGCTTCTCTGGGATTCTCCTACCTACTGATAACTGACAGCACCCACTTCTCCCCTCTCTGAGTCTCTTATCTGCGAACAACAGAATAAAAGGGATAGGGCTATTACGGTAAGCCAGGTGTGGCAGTGCATGCCCACAATCCCAACATTGGGGAGCCGGAGGCAAGAGGATCGCTGCAAATTCAAGGCCAGTCTTGTCTACATAGTGAGTTCAAAGTCAGCTTTAACTCCATAGTGAGACCCTGTCTGAAACAACCAAAATTTCTAGAATACATAAAGAACTCTAGAAAATTAGACCGCCTAAAATAAACAACTCAATCAAGAAATTCACACATGAAATGAACAGACATTTCTCAGAAGACACACATGCCCGACAAACATGAAAAAATGTTCAATATCTGTTCATTAATTGAAATTAACTACTTAAAAGATAACAATATGCAATATAACAACCATTGTTGATTTCCTATCATCTTGTTTTGATATTATGTATCATTTTTAATGTTTTTACTTTTTATTCTCTTTAAAGTTAAAAAAAGAAATTAAAATTAAAACAGTACTAAAATTTCATCTTACCCCAGAAAGCATGGCAATCATCAAGAAGTCCAAGAATAACCAGCGCCAGTGGGGCTGTGGTGAAAAAGGGATCCTCCTACGTTGTTGGTGGGAATGTAAAGTAGTACAACCATTAGGAAATCTGTTTGGAGATTTCTCAACTAAAATTAGAAATTCCAAATGACCCAGCTATTCCTCTTCTAGGGTTTTTCTTCAAAGCGCTACAGCAATACATGCACACCAATGTTTATAGCAGCACCATTCATAGCAGCTAAATTCTGAAAGCAGCTTATATACCCATCAGTAGATGAATGGATAAAGAAAATGTGGTCTATACATAATGGAATACTACTTGCCTATAAAGAAGGACAAATTCAGGACGTGTAGGAAAATGGTGCACCTGGAAAATATAATGTTGAGTGAAATAAATCAGACACCCAGGTTTAAATTCTGTATGGTTCCTCTCATTTGAGTAAGGCAAAGTGCAAATAAAGAGGATAATAAAGGATGCACAGACGGAAACAAGGGGATAGATCTCTTAGAGATGGGAAGGGGTTCACCAGACTAACAGTGAGAGACAGAGGAAGGGAAGTAAGAACTATGAGATGCCATGTACAGGAACTTCAACAAATGTAAACTTTGTATGTCATTAGCTATAAATAAAAAGAAGAAAAATGGGAAAGGGGACTTAGAGGCAGAGGGAGAGAGGTGGTTGAGGGGGGATTAAAAGAAACATGCTGTATTATGTACACATACTTACTCCTCAAGATGAATATAAACTGCAAACATGTACTAGTAGATTTTTTAAAAACAATAGGACTATAGATGTTTCGTTCATTTATTCACCGCCATGTGCCTGGTTCCCACCCCAAATGAATGTAAACCATCTATAACATAATTATGACTAAATTACAAATATGGCAAGTGCTATCAGGAAGATAAAACAAAGAAAGAAGGAATGAGAAATATAGAAGCAAAAGTACGGGGCTGGAAAGGTAGCTCTGGGCTAAGAGTGCTTGCCTAGCACATATCATGAGGCTGAGTTTACTCCTCAATACTGTCAACAAAAAAAGCCGAGCGAGTGCACAATTCGGAAGGAAGCAAGGAGCTCTGTATTTTCATGAACTGAAGGGAAGTCAGTACAGTTAGAAAGGAGAGAGTGAGAGGAGCAGCAGATAGGGAAATAACAGAAAGGCCACACTGAAAACGTTAGGTCCTCACTCTAAGGGCAGTAGGACGTCAGCGAAAGGTGTCAGCCTTGGATGCTGATGTAAGTAGGTGTTCTAGTTGTGCGGACAGAACAGAAAATGGCAGAAGAGGTTGGCTTATTTCAGCGCTGTGTACTCCTGCATAAATGTGAAGGTGATGGAGAGAGAAGCAGACAGGTTTGGGACGTTTGTTTTTGGTTTTTGTCTCATGGTGCGGGAGATCATCCAAGCCAGGGCCTCTGTGTCTGCTACTGAACTACATTCCCAATAGATTTGGGAGATATTTTTGAGGCATAATTTACACATCTTGATAATTGAATGGATGAGGAATTCCAAGTCTGGTCTGGCTATTACAAGTTACCATAAGTGAGGTAGTTTAGGAACAAGAGGAATTTATTTCTCAGGGTTCAGAAGGCAAAGAGATCTAAGATGGCGGTGGAGGCAGATTCCATATCTGGTGAAGACCATTTTACAAACAGGCCCTCACTTTGTGAAAAGTGCCAGCGAGCTCTAATTTCTTTTCTAAGGGCAGTAGCAAGGGTTTCACCTTCATGATCTAATCTTCAAAAGCCCCTGTCCTTAATACTATCCCCTTGGAAGTTAGGAACTCAACACAGGTTTTAAGAGACACAAACGATGAAATTATGGCTGGAGAGGAGAAAGAGTATTTATTGAGCACGTGTAATTGTATGAATATGGTACCATCTACTAGAAACAAACTGAGAGTCCAGTCTATTTTAGGTATGTGTTCACATTTTTCAGTGATATCCAAAGGACATCTCTTGTAGCCACGTGAATATAGGAATCTAGAACGGGGGGAAGAGAAATCTGGGCTGACATCAAATAACATCTGCGTCCGGTAACGGAAACGGCGAAGGCGAGCTGAGGATATAATTCAACAGTAGCACATTAGAATTCAGATGCAAGGAGACAGTTGGGTGGCTGTGGTCTGACCTGCTCAAGAGGCTAGGGAGGGAGGATCACTTGAGGCCAGGCATTTAAGACCAGCCTGAACAACACAGTGAAACACTGTTGAAGATAATGATAACAAAACAAAAAAATTAGCTACAGGGCACACACACCAAAAGCCCGAGACGGGCACTGGTTGGTTGGCTGTAGAGAAGATACTCTACCTAGGACAAAAGAGAAGCATAAAGCATCCCTTTCAACAGCCCAGAAACACACACAGGTCAATCCTGCAAATTAACTTTGTAAAAGAAAGGCAGAGCCGGAAAGTAGCTGGAAGATCCCTTCCCGGCCAGCGTGGTCAGTTCCTGCAATCATATTGGTTTCCAACAAGTCACACCCATGTTACCTTACCGCTGGCGCCAAGCGACAGTCCTCAGGCGCCTGCGTGCAAATCTACTCAACCTGTCCCTAGCCGGTTTCTATGGAGACCACCTAGTGTGTGCAGCGTACACGTAAGCCGAGTCCAGACAAACAGCAGCTGATCTCCACTCACCTTCTACTTGCTAAGAGTGCGCAGGCGCTGCCAAAGCAGGCACCGGAAGTGACCGTGACTTCCGGTTTCCTGCCAGTAGCTGCCGTGGCACATTGAGCGGCGTTGGTATTCCCGTGCTAGTAGCCAAGCTGGAGACCCTGGATCTGTCCAATATTGTGAGAATTCCAACGGGAGAACTACTTAACACACACTAAATCCGTTAGGAAGCTTCCTACATTGGCCGATCGCTGCCCCGAGGAGTTGGATGTACTGGGTCCTATACTGCCATTGTGAAGACTGTAAGGTAGGTGGATACCTAAAGCCATAGTCTCACACTATAGCTGGAACCTCCAGAACTGTGGGATGCAAGCAATTTACTTCCTTTATTAAATGGCTTAAAGTCATGTACTCGCTACGCCAAGCATGGTGCGGAACGCCCGTAATCCCAGCACTCGGGAGGCTGAGGCAGGAGGATCCCAGCAAATTTAGAACAGCCAGGGCTACAGTGAGCTCAAGGCCAGCCTGAACTGCATAGTGAGACCCTGTTTCAAAAAGATTAAAAAATTAAAAAATTTTTAAAAATTACTTTGTCCAAAGTACAGTCCATCAAAAATGTGTGTGCGCGCGTGTGTATTTAAAGCTCACTTAGCCATCATCATAAAATAACGTTTATTAGATGAAAAAGTTCACATCAAATAGACATAATCACCGTTCAGACTGCAATTTAGGGCTGAGACCAATGAGAATGCACCAAAACAGTAAAACTGAAACATTAAACAAAGAGTAGAAGTGCATATAACAAACATACTTCTGAGGTATCCAAAGGAACTAGAGATCACAGCATAATTGTAGACTTATCCACTTATTCCCTCGATTGTTCATGCAGGGAAGGATCTCAGTTTTAAAAGACAAAACACCTATTGTCAGATAGGCCTTGATAAGATGGGTAATGGTCATCCTTACATCAGATTAACAGCTCTCATAATGTGTAACAGCAAAAGATGAATATGTACATTTTTATCAAACAACATTTACTTTTAAACTGATGGTCAAAACATACTTTCCTAGTGAGATCCCACAGGGATAACGTTTAATGAACATTCAAAAGACTGTTTATATTCAGATAAGCTATAACCTGCTCTCACTTGAACACGTATGCAGTAAAATGTAATTTAAGAAAACTGCAGTTTCAGATTGTATGATTTATGCTGTAGATTATACAGAATTTCAGAAGCCGAAGACTAAAAAATGTCTGGGAAATGTCATTTGGTTTTAGGTGAAGTTTTCTTCTCTTTTTGAGACAGGGTTTCACTATGCAGTTTGGGCTGGCTGTGAACTCACTTTGTAGCCCAGGCTGGCTTTGAACTTGCAGCAATCCTCCTGCTTCAGCCTCCTCTGTGCTGAGATTACAAGCTTGTTTGACCATGCCCCACCTGGTTTTAGTTTTAACTCCCTGAATCATGGGATTAATCATTTACAGTGTTATACAGGGAGATATGAATAGACTATTGCTTATAGCAAGAAAACTACAATTTTGAGCCCAACTCCTTTAAGAACAACAAAATTTCACAATTTATTGGGATTTGGTGGCTTATGCCAGTAATCCCAGCACTCTGGAGGCTGAGGCAGGAAGGTGAGCATAACTTCAAGGCCAGCTTGGGCTACATAGTGAATTCAAGGTCATCTTGGGCTACATACTCTGTCTCAAAAAAAAAAAAAAAAATTCACAACTTCTTAAATTACGAAATTGCAAGCTGTTAGCATCAGAATTCCACTGGTAAAGTGCTGTTTTCTGCAGTGATGACTGTTTAACATTACCGATATTCCAGCCATCACAGAAAGCGACCATTTAATACACATTTTCCATCAACTGAAGTCAAGAAATTTAAGAGTTAAAGTTTCTTTAGTAGTGTGTCTTCTGCTGTGCCAACATCCTGAAAAATGTATACTAGCCATTGACAGAAGTAAACTCTTACATTTAGTTTTTCATCTCTGTATTAACTTCTATCCAGTATATTTGTTAATAGCACCTAACACAATAGGTTCATTTCTCTGGAGTTAAAAATCTTACGGAATTTGCCTGTATCAGTTAACAAGATATATAGAAGGATGAAAAAGCCACCAGCAAAAAGCCCACTTGAGTATCACTGGTAAACACCTCTTCCTTCAACTCTCTGTAGCAAAACAACTTGAATTATATCCAGTTAAAGTTTTAAGGTACAAGTGCACAAAAAAGCAACAATTAAAAATATGTCTGTGTCTCCAGTTAGGTTTTCTTTTTTTTTTAGCTGACTCTGGAATATAATGATCTTTGTAAAATAGTAACAAGAAAACTACCTTCCTTCTCTCCTGTTTCTGTCCTTAAGGAGAGAAACTGACCTAGTACCTCATCAGCACATTTAAGAGGACTGAGGAAATGCAGAGTGGGGGATGAAACTGAGATGGGAAGTCCCCGCTAGCAGAGTACCTCACTATGAAAGTGCACCTTACCAAGCCAGGCATGGCGGCACACGCCTACAATCACAGCACTGTGGAGGCTGAGGCAGTAGGACTGTCACAAGTTGGAAGCCATCCTGGGCTACAAAGTGAGTTCATAGCCAATCTGAAACACACAGTGTGACCTTGTCCCCACCTCCAAGAAAGAGGAAAGAAAAAATGTATCTTACCAGCTGAAGATTGCTTTACAATTTACCTATTTTTGCAGTTTTTATTTTCCAGATTGTGAAGGATTACTCCAAACACCCATAAGAAATGACACTTTTACAGAAACATAAATGTATACACAAGAGTAATTTAAGTGCCTTTTGATAGGATGTTGACGACTGGTATGCAGGAAAAACAACCCTGTCAGTTACAGTGGCCTAGACATGTTTTTAATTGTTGCTTTCTTGTACGCTTGTACCTAGGATGTTTAACTGGATATAATTCAAGTTTCTATACAATTCAAAGTATCTCAGACAGACAGGACAGCCTGTTTTAAATGTAAGACCTTGGAGCCCCGCAGGCTGGTACCCTGGACCCAGAGAGAGGAGACAGAAACGAAGAACAAGTCCGCCCTGATATACCATGGTCTCAACTTTGGATCCGCAAATTAGAACCAAGACAAGAACGACAAAAGGGAACAAAGAGCGAGCAAACAGGATCAGGCTGGTGGTTTTAGTTTTTCTCACTCACCAACAACTGTCTTCAGGCCTCGAGAAAGTGTTAAGAGCTTAGCTTTGGGCAGCCAGCTTCTTTTTACACATTCTGTCCCCAAGCTACTGTTTTGCAGAAGGTCCACCTTCCGGCAGTTACTTTCAATCCAACTGGGGCTGGGGATATAGCTCAGTGGAATAAGCGCTTGCCTAACAAGCGCAGGGTCCTGAGTTCGATCCCCAGTACCGCAAAAAAAAAAAAAAAAAAAAAAACAATCCAACTGGTCCTCCAGAAACCTTTAGTTTTGCTCAAGATCTCCTGGCAATAACTGTCCTTAGTAAATAATGTACCTTTCTAATATCTGCTTGAATAGAATGAGACCATTCTTACATCCTAATCGAGAGAAGACAGAAATACTGTTTTCTGATAGTATACACTCCTGTACTATTTAACAATATTTTGCTCCAGTACTTACCTGGTGTACACTATGCCTCTTCACAACAGCCCACCCTACAATGTAGGGTGTATTTTTTATTTTTCCTTCCTTTTTATTTAGCCCACAGAGCTCCACAGAGCTCCACAGAGCTCAATTTTCCCTAACCCTTCTGTTTTTCCTGCTTATATGAAACTGTGCCAACATTTAAAAAAAAATGACTGCCATGAAATAATGATGCAGTGCTACAGAA
This sequence comes from Dinomys branickii, assembly GCA_004027595.1. Classification (NCBI taxonomy): domain Eukaryota; kingdom Metazoa; phylum Chordata; class Mammalia; order Rodentia; family Dinomyidae; genus Dinomys; species Dinomys branickii. The sequence continues at coordinate 53,569 of PVLD010008766.1, forward strand.
TTTGTAGCCTTTGGAATTAGAAGACACATAAATTTAAATGATAGCTAGCTTTGTTGGGTGTGGTGGCACACATCTGTAATCCCAGCACTCTGGAGGCTGAGACAGGAGGATTGTTGCAAGTTCCAGGCCAGCCTGGGCTACAAAGTGAGCTCAAGGCCAGCCTGAACTGCATAGTGAGACCCTGTCTCAAAAAGGCAAAAATAAATAAATAAATAAATAAATAAAATAAAATAAAATAAAAAAATAAATGCTAGCTTCACTACAGTGTGGTGTTTTGTGTGCTTGGCAAAGTATTGACTTTATTCTCTAAGGGCTTCAGTTTCTTCATTTGTGAAAGAAAGTCCTTTCTGTCACAGATTTATTCTCAAGTCAAGTAATGTGCTTCAGTAGAGATCTGGAGGCAACATAAAAAGGAGCAAGTTCTCCCCTGCCTCTTCAAGTCAAGTCCACCACAAAGAGGTATAGTTAAGAAACACCTGGAAACTTACATGTAAAACAGTAACTTCATACAAATACAGTATCACATTCAAATACTTATAACAGAAAAGTATAAAACACGTATAAAAACATATGTGCAGAACTGGCAAAAAAATTCTAAACTTACTTAGCATATAAAACTAAATGAACTCTAACAATAACATTCATTTTAATGAAAATTGAACTTTTAAAGTTCTGGGGGCTGAGGATATAGCTCAGTAGTAGAGCATTTGTGCAAAGCCAGCACCACCAAAACAAAAACCAAAAAGTTCTAGGTATTTCTTTGATGTGTTCAAATGGAATCTGATGAGTAACTGAGTTTGAATCCTCACTTCATCCCTGGCTATGTGACCTTGCTTATGCTTCCTTACCTGTAACCTAGGAACAACACTGCCTAAGTCAGGGCTGTGATGGGATGTAACTGTCACAGGGAATGTGTGTAAAGTGCTTAGCACTATGTGTGGCACATCAACAGTCTCCTATCATACAGATACTGCGCAATGCCCAAGCATCAATGAAAACTTACTGTATTTATAAGGTTTTTTTCCTGTGGGTCCTCTTATGAGTAACGAGCTGCATATTTGATTTAAAACTCTTCCCACAAACAGAACATTTAAAAGGTTCTTCTGGCCTGTGGCTCTTCTGGTGGCATGCAAGTTCTGAATCCAAAACAAAACTCTGTGCACACGTTTCACATTTATAGGGCTTTTCTTCTGTGTGAATGTTCTGATGAGAAACAAGCTCGGAGAAACAAGGAAATTTCAAGTCACACTCAGGACACTGTAAGGGTTTGAATCTGGAGAATGAAAAAAAGTTTTCATCATCAATACTGTGCTGTTCAGAATCTTCCTTGTGGCTCTTCTCAGGGAGAGTAGAGTATGAAGGCTGTTGGAAGCTCTTCACAGACTCACTGGGCTGGTATTGGGTTGCTGGTGTGTGAGTATTCTCAGGCAAAGCCAGATTTGTTTTCTGACGAAAATATTTACCATGGTTAGCACATTCGGATGCTTTCCCAGCAGCGTGGCTTTTCTTATGCTGTGCTAATCCTGGGAGCCACGTAAAACTTTTCCCGCATGTATCACAGGTATAGGGTTTCTGTTTTATGTGGCTGTTCATGTGCCGGGACAGATGTGACTGCTGGCGGAAGGTGGCATCACACTTGGTACACTTATAAGGCTTCTCACCAGTGTGGATTCTCTTGTGTGTACTCAGGTTGGCTTTATAATTGAAGCTCTTCCCACAGTCACTACATTTATACTTTTTCTCTCTTGAATGAATTTTCTGATGCAAAACAAGATATAAATTATCACTGAAGCATTGGTCACATTCAGGACACTTGTACTCATTTTTGGCTTCTTCTGGGGGAAATTCAAGAATATCAGAAAGTGCTTTGACTCCTAAACATTGCGACAGTTCTACTAATGGAGTATGGTTTTCAACGGTAATTGAAAGGTTTCTTAACTTTTTCTTATAAGTGGAACTTCCCCCTGATATATTCATCTCAGGGATTCCAACTGTTTCCTCAGAGGACTCTTGTGGGTAATAGACTCGGGGTGCAGCAGTAGAGTGATTTTCTAAGAAAAGCTCTTCAGGTTCCAGGGACTCTAGATTTAACTGTTCCTTAATCTCAGTGTTGCTTTCTCCTCCTGTTGATAAAAACAAAACAAAGCAAAACATAGCATCTTCAAGTAATACTAGAGAAAGAACAAACTAAGGTAGTTACACAGAACAGCAAGCAATTGCAAACGAATTATCTTATAACCCTGACACTGATAAATATACAAATTTAGGAGCTAGCAGGTGCTCCTGACTGTCAAAACATCCAGTTCCTCACGAACATGCAAGGGCAAGCAGTAGAGAATGGCTATAACTAAGTCATGGTCCAGTAATAGGAACTAAGGACAATCTTGGTAGACATTGTCTAGAGGTATAGTTTTCCACTTATTCTACTTAGATTTTAGGAGCTTTTCATTATTTAAACTATCTCAAGTGACAAGTGAACAAACAAAACTGGAGTGCATCTAGGATTCCTGTTTATCCAGAAAGAAAGAAGGCAGGTGGGTGAGGTGGCACAGGCTTGTCATCACAGCTACTCAGGAGGATCACAAGTTCAAGGCCAGCCCGGGCAACTTAGTGAGACTGTCTCAAAATAAAAAAGGGCCTGGGTATATTGCTCAGTGGTGGAGCTCCTACCTAGCATGTGAGTTCATTCCACAGCATTGCAAAATAAAAAGAAGGCATATGAATATTTTTATTTGTTTGTTATTTTCATACAAGGTATTGCTAAGTAGTGAAGGCTGGTCTTGAACTTAAGTAGCCTAGGCTAGCCCTGAACTCTTGATCCTCCTGCCTTAGCCTTCTGAGTGCTAGGATTACAGTTGTATGCCACTATGCCCAGCCTAAGTGAGTATTTTTCTACCTTAACAAGAAGCACACAGGTTATCGAGAATAGTTTTATTATCACAAGAGGGGTCTTTAAAATATCTAGCTAGCAAATTGCCCTTACCTGGTATGGTGGCATATGCCTATAATCCCAGCACTTGGGAGGCTGAGATAGGAAGATCACCACAAATTTGAGGTCAGCCTGAACTACATAGTGAGCTACTGTCTCAAAAAAAGAAAAAAACCTTTAATCTTCACCAAGGAATGATTAAGCTCATGCTGCTGTGTTTATGCAGGCAAATAATGGCCAGTCTTACCTCAAAGACAGCTGACAGATTGGGCCTGCCAAAAAGAATTCCTTTTCATTATTTTTCCCAATATACCCAGCCCTCCATATCTGTGAGTTCTGCATCTGTGGACTCAACCAACCAAACACTGAAAATAATCAAAACAATTGCATCTAGGCCAAACGTACATTTTTTTCATGTCATTATTCCCTAAACAATACAGGATAATAATTCTATATTGTATTAGGTATTACAAGTAATACAGAGAGACAAAGTACACTATAAGATGTTTGTAGATCACATGCAAATACTATGCTATCTTATACAAGGGACTTGAGCATCTACAGATTTTAGTATCCTTAGGGGGGCAGTGTCTGGAACTAATCTGCAGATACAAAACTGTTCTTTATTTATAAAGCCAATATATTAATACAAAAGGCACCCTTCCTTCCTAGGAAATGAAGTCCTATGACTATTTCAGTTCACCGACTGGAAAGGGTTTCTTTATGGGGGTAGCATGTGGTGGTTCAAGTAGTACCTAGTGGTTTTGCTGACTTGAGGACACTGAGTTTAGAGATCTGGGATACCAAGGCCACTAAGATCTGACAGCAAAATAATAAAACAATAGCTGCCCATAAAGGAAGCTCAGGAAACTGACATAGGGTTCTTTTAAGACTTGCTGAGTACTAATCTGTAAGCATGAGGAAACTATCCAAAGCCATGATAAAGAATCACCAAAAAGAATACACAGAATAACTAGTTCACATTCCTACCAGCCCATGTAGAAAGACTGGCCCTCTAACACACGAGACATCAAGCAGTCAACTCAGAAAAATATAGCCTTAAGCTGTGCGGGGGAGTGCATGTCTATAATCCTAGCACTCATGAAGCTGAGGCATGAGGATCACCTGAGTTTGAAGTCAGCCCAGGCTACATAGTGAATTAAAGGCCAGTCTGAAATTGCATAGTGAGACCCTGTCTCAAAACACCAAAAAAACCAAACCAACAACAAGTAGGCCAAATTAGCATTAGATTGAAGGCTGATCTGAACCTGCCTAACAATGTAAAAAAAAGCAAGGAGCAAACCCAACCCCAAGTAACTTTTTTTTTTTTGAGATAGGGTCTTGCTATGTAGTTCAGGCTGGCCTTAAATTTACTATATAGCCTGAACTCATGGCGATTGTCCTGCCTCAGTCTCCCAAATGCTGGGATTACAGGTCTGCACCACAACACCCAGGTCAACCTCAAGTAATTTCAGTGCATCCCATGACAAAGTTCAAAAATATTTTTAAATATAAAACAAAATCCAGCAAACAACATAAAATTAACAAAGTCCAAAATCCAGCAAAAATTTACCAAGTACACAGGAAAATATGGACAATAACAAGAAGAAAAATCAGTCAATAAAAACAATAATATAGATGATAAAACTAGCAGAAAAAATATTAAAATATACTCTATACATGAAAATAACAAAGAGACAAGTGGAAGACATAAAACATGAGTTATAAGACAGTTTAGCTACTTAGTTCCAGTCAGAGGTAAAATCTACTCAGGCACAGGAATACTATATATTGTCTCTTTTAGGTAAAGAAGGTATAGCATCTATTAAGAGCATATCATTAGCAAATTATAATAATCTATACTAGTGGGGTTTTTCAAGTAACACTGTAAACTGACTGCAACAAATACTTGGGAATATTATCATATATTGTGTGAAACCACAGTCACTATACTAAATTTTTGAGTTTTAGAAATAATCTCTTGCCATGTGTAATAGCACATACCTGTAATCTCAGCACTTCAGAGACTGAGGCAAGGGAATCATTGAGAATTTGAGGCCAGCCTGGGCTAAATAGGGAGTTCAAGACCAGCCTGCATTATATATATCAAGACCTGTCACAAAAAAAGAAGTCTTCTCTTGCTGGGCATGTGGTACATGCCTGTAATCCCAGTACATGGGAAACTGAGGCAGGAGGACTGATGTGACTTTGAGGTCAGCCTCAGCTACACAGTGAGTTTAAAGCCAGCCTGAACTGGCTTTAGCAAGACTTTGTCTCAGAAAAAAAAAAAAAATCAGTTGTCTGAGCTGGGTGAAGTAATGCATTCCTGTAGTCCTGGCACTTGGGAGGCTGAGGCAGGAGGATCATCACCGAGAGTTCTATACCATCTTGGGCTACACAGTGAGTTCAAGGCCAGCCTGAACTACATAGCAAGAGCCTGTCACACATACACAAAATGGTATTTCTGATTTTAGAACTTGTTCCTTCACTTTTTTTTTGGAAACTTCTTTCATGAAACTTCTTACCATATCTGTATGTAAGATGTAATGGAAATATATGGTGAATGTTTAAATTTTTTAAAATTTATTACAGTAGAAGGCATATTGCCATTAATCTCCCTTAAGATACTCCACCTTGAACACCCTTATCTCATCATCTCACCATTCTTGCCACTTTTTTTTTTTTTTTTGCCTTTTTGGGACAGTTTCACTATGCAGTTCAGGCTGATCTTGAACTCATTTTGTAGTCCAGGGGGGCGGGAACTCACAGCGATCCTCCTGCTTCAGTCTTCTTACAGGTGTGTGCCACGTCCAGCCATCGTGCCCCTTCCTAAAGCAGTTCTAAAAGTCCTTTCGTGAGTCTCTTTAGTTTTGCTGTCATAGCTGCTTCAATGTTCTGAGTCAATTCAAAACCGTCAATTTCACAGTCATTTTGATCTGGGAAAGAGCCAGAAGTTACAAAGTGCCAGATCTGGTGAACAGGGGGGATAAGGATGCACCCTCACGTCTTTTACAAGCCCACCTTTCTGTTGAATGGTACTGGGCAGCAGCAAGCACTGTAATTTTGATCACACCTCATAAAGAGGGCTTCCAAATTACTTCAACAAGTGGCAAGAACTATAGGCTCCGTGTGTCTGAGGTGAGGGGAGATATTTTCAAGGGAGTTCATGACAGTGCACCTTTACTTTCTTTTTGTAGCGTAGGCTGGCCTTGAACTCACTCGATCCTCCTGCGTCAGCCTCCCCTAGCGCTGGGCTTACAGGCATGCACTTGTAATAAATTCTTAAAATGCCTTGTAATAAATTCTTAAAATGTAAACATTATTGATATTTTGATCTCTTGTAAATTGACTAGGCCTCAGCCTAGCAACATGTGAGCAAGGCATTAGATACTCTTAGAACTGGTAAGTTCAAAAAATGCAGGAAAAACTGCCTTACCCATCAAGGCCACATCCTCAGAGCACTCCTGTGTGGCCTCTCTGCTAAGGGACCTCTGGGCAGGGTGCAGGTTTACACATTGCTCTTGAGAAAAATACACAGCCAGATCGTCAAACAGTATCGGCTCCTGAAACAACACGAGAGGCCATCTCAGTAGGAGAGGTTAATGGGTGCATCTTGCTCCGCCTGGGAAGGCCGAGGGAGCTGGAAACATCAGATGCGAGAGAGCGAAGGGGAGCGAAGGGCTGGGAGAAAAGCTCCTTAGTGTTGGGATGGGGAATGAACGGGTTCTAGGGCTGGGTTCAGGAAGAAGAGAGTAAACACGGACGTAAGCTTTGGGGCGGTGGTGAAAGGACCAAGGCAGGACACTGTGAGAACGACATCTTCCCTGGAACAGAAAAGAGGAGGGTTCTGAGGGGAGGGTAACCTTGACCTGAGGACGCTCTGAGGGAGGAGGAGAAAGCGCGGAAGCGGAGTTCCTGGTCCCCCATGGTCTCTCCTCGCCCCTCCGTCTCTTCGCCGTGACTCGCTGCTCAGCGCTGCCCGGCTCTGCCTCCTCCTCCCCTACGCGCACCGGTTCTTTAACGGGACTGTAACGTGATTACGAATCACCTGGGCTTATTATTACTCAACAGGTGTTGAGAGACGTGGACTTTTGGGAAGCACTCCAGAGAGACATTTCGGGCAACTGTCGCAGACCCCTCCCAGAGACTGTGTTCCCGGGTCGTGGTTCCGAAAGGAGGAAAAACCACTTCTAAGGACAAAGACACCGGGCGTGCTTGTTACCCGGCACCGAGTGCACTCGCACCGCGCCAGCGGGTTCAGCCCCTCGCCGCGGGCGTCAAGCCGAGGCCGGGGACAGCGACAGAACGTACGCTGGGAAGAGGCGCCTCGTCTCACCTGGGGATCGGGGGTCGGGAGCGTGGACGCCATCTCAGGTGTGGGGATACCGTCTTCAAGTCGCCATGGGAATGTCTAGGCGGAGCTGCCAGGGGAAAGAAAAGTCCGCGGTCTACCCCGAACCTCCCCGAGTACCCTCAGTGCCCGAACCTTCCTCGGTCTTCTCCAGCCCCTGTGGAAACCTGAACCGAAAGCGTCTCTCCAGCTCACCCCCACTTATGGCTGCAGGAGTGACGAGAATTCCGCCCTACCCGGGCAGGTGCAACGGGAAACGGCGCCCAGCCGGGAGGCGATAACGGACGCCTCACCCACCACCAAACTCCCACGCTCCCCATGCTCCCCTCGCGCGGGCTGCAGGAAAGCCGCCGGAAGCTCCGTTCCCCAGCCGCCGCTGCCTGGCCTCGCTGCACTTTGATTGGCCGGCGGGCGCGCAGGGGGCTGACCCTCTTCTCAATAGACCAATCCAGCAACGAACCGAGCCCCGGTACGCCGTGCGGCTGCGGGAAGGTGGGGCCCCTGCCTTTCTACCAGCAGGTATTTCCGGCTCCGCCCACCGGGTCTCCTCCGAAAGATCTGGCCTATTGACCTGCTGGAGTGCAGCGTTAGGGCGACTCCGGGGAGACGTGATGTTTCTGAGAAGAAGCAGCGCAAGAAGACAGACCCTGGAACTCGGAAGCGAGTCGGTAACGAATCAGAGTGTGGAGCAGGGGCTGGCGGGTCTGAAACCTGTGTCTCCAGGGTTAGGTGCAGGAGAGGCCGGGGACGCCAGGCTGGGCCTCGGCCGGAGCGGCGCTGTGTCAGATTATGCGATGAAATGTAAAGGGGTGTCCTTCATAAGGTTCCGATCCGGTTAGGGCCGGTTTCCGACCCGAGACATTCCAGGGTGCGGTGCTGTGTGCCGCCCACCGAAGCCTGAGCTGACGCTCGGAACCACCGCGGACCTCAAGCGGGAGTAGAAGCTTTGGTTTGCGTCGCAAGACGTTGGTCATCCCACGTTTGCCCTTCTCCAGTGACAGATGTGCCCCATGTTACAGACATCGGGTGCTGTGGTGTGGGAATTGGGAATTAGGAAACTGCCACAAATTGCTCGGGTAGTAGGGATCAGTTTGTAAAGATACAGAGAGATCAGAATGCCTCTCCTTCATAATTTGAAAGGTAATTTCAAGGATTATAAGATAATGTTAAAGGCATTTTCAGATTATGAAGGTGTAAGGGAGGACGAGAAAAGGCAAAGATAATAGGTTCCAACAAATTTCCGAGTACATTTCAACATATTTCCTTATTTTACTTGGGGAATGACTGTATGGTTAATAAAATAGTATTACGAGAATTGAGACGTAGTTGGGTTTTTGCTGAAATAACAGCTAGGATAGTTTCAGCTGTCACAGAAAACAAACCAAAACAAAGGTAGTGTTCAAAGACAGGGCATTTGGTTGATTCAGTGGCTCGGTGACACTGTCAGCAGCCCAACACCTTCATGCTTCTTCTCCCTCAACCGTAGCAGGTTGGTGGCAGTGGCGGTGGCATCCACGTAACATGTGCAGACGTGTATTGTGTCACCATCCCCAGCCAGTCATCATCAAAACCAAAGACTGTAGTAGTAGCTGTTAGCCCGCCATGCTTCCTCAGGACCTGTAGCCTTCCCAGGCCATATGCCTCACAGAAATCAGAGCTCTGTGGAAATGGGGGCAAGAAAGTAGAAAAAGTCAGGTAACTATTGTAGATACTGTGAACAGCTGAGCAGTAGTCCTGGTGGAAATGGGTTACAAAAGAGATACTTGAGGATCCAGGTGAAGGAGAATCGTGCTTCCAGGACAACAAGAGAATGATAAAAATTTGAAGCATATGTGTGCAAGAACTAAAAGCCTACTATATATTGGGGCCTAGGTAAGCAAGATTATCTCCTCCCAGCTTCCCTGAGAGGTTGAGCAGTTAAAGAACTGGCGTTCACTGATCACCATCTCTTACCGAGGGAGTGATGGCTGCATCATGTATGGACAGATTTTACTTTGACCAAAAACAAGAGACTCGGATATAAAGTTCGTTTCACCTCTAGCTGAATAAGTGTCTCTTCAGGAGAAAGAGGCCCTAAAAATGGACCTCCAACATGTTAATGCCATTAAAATGGCCTTTGCTATGTGTCAGTTCCAGCCAAATCGGTTTTCAGTGAAGAATCATGGACCGCTACTGATTAATTCTTACAAAATACACGTTTCAGGGAGAGACTCTTGGAGGGTTAGGATTAGACACAATAAGGAGAGAAAAGAAACAATGGATTGGATAATAAAATAGAGGACTGCATGCTTACATAATTCTTCCCCCAAAGGACACATCGGATTCACACGTCTGAGATCAGGGGCTTAAATGTCTGAGATCTACTGGCCCAGGAGTTACAGAGGTAGAATGGCCGGCACCTTGCTCTTCCTGCCCTGCAGAGCACAGGAAAGTTGAACCTCGCAGGGTGAGGCATGGAGCCAGCCTGAGGGGGAGAAGAGTCACAGGGAGAGAGTCAAACCTCTGTCTGTTGGAAACGGTTCTCTAACAGTAAACTTACTTACGGGACAGCCAGTTTTGACCTGCCAGTCATTTAAAAATTATAGCACTGAAAAATAAGAGCTTCATAAAGCAAAGGCTTTCACTTACTTAGTAGGAGGGTAAATGGTTATATTCTTTTGTTAAGCAAAATAGGAATATGAATATTCCAGTCACTCAGTAAGCCAATAAACATTGGTTTAAGTATCAGGCCTTTGTGAGTCTGATTGGTAAGCCCAGTCTCAGGGTACACTGACAGTGTTAGTAGAGAAACAGACCCTCTGTTTCACTGTCCTGATAGGGGCTGTGTGGCCCCAAGGTCATCCTCTTCCATCTCTGCTTTGCTTCTTATTGCAGGAAGTGGTATCATCCTGGGTGGTATACCCTTGCATCATTTCATACCAAAAGAGAATTTCTTTGAAAGCAAAATATTTGGTTCCTAGTGTCCTGGTTTGGATCCGTGCAGATGTTAACAAACCCCACAGAACCATGAGTCTGGATAATTTATTACAACTCCTGCCAGTCTGGTGAAACCTTACAGCTCCCCTGGGAGTGACACCAGGGTGGTCCAAAGTCCATCTAGACAGGGCAGGTACTGGTCAACAAGCTGACCATCCACAGAGTTTGCCATGAAGTGGCTTCTTCATGATTTACAGGACCTTGAAAAAGATGTTTTCAAAGGTCTCCCTGAAAAGACTGTTTTTGAAACCTCATGGCTTTCCTCCTGGGTAAGTCAGGAAAGTTGTGATCCAAGTGAAGGACATGGCTTTTTATGATGAACCGGTTTGTTTTGCTGATCAGTTGGGGTTTTTGCTGTTTCTTGGTTTTCATCTTTCATGGTGGGCATTCAGGGCTGCCCCTGGGGAGAGTGCTTCATTTTGCATGCAGTGAAGCCCCTGGGTGGGCGTCCTATTGTAAAATGGGGACAGCGACACCAGCTTCCAGGGCTGTAGAGGAAGCAGGAGAAAATGCACTGAAAGGACTGGCACAGGTGGGCACCTCACCAAATATGCATCCACCCGTATTCCATTCTAGAAGTTCCACTGTTGTTTGTACAACGAATGCATCTGTTGAAATCCTTACCAAACCACAGTCACACATGTCCAAGACAGTGTGTGTCCTTGTCACTATTCATGCTCATGGTGCCTGGCCTCTTAAATAAGAACAGAAGGAAGGAAAAGAATTCAGTGTCAAAGCTTGGCCCTCATCTCACATTTGCTTTTTATTTATAAAAATACAGTAGTTGTCCATGTAAATGATATCTCTTGAAGGATACTAGGAAAGTGGTAAACTGTGGTTACCTGGAAACCTCTGGTACTTAGAATCAGGGAGGGAAAGTTATTTGTCTTATTGTTTGTTTGAAACAGGTTCTCACTGTGTAGTTCAGGCTGCCCTTGAACTCATTGTGTAGCCTGGGCTGGATTGGAACTCACAGCAATCCTCCTGCCTCAGTCTCCTGAGTATTGGGGTTACGGGTGTGTGCTGCGCTATCACACATTGCTAGGATGCTTATTTTCACTATGTATCCTTTTTTAAATTTACCACAGACATGTATTATTTCTAAAACACTTTAATGTCAGAAAAATCTCCCCAAGTTAAACCAAAAACAAAATACCTTGCAGGAGTCAGGTGTGGTAGTGTGTGCCTGTAACCCCAGTACTTAGGAGGCTGAGGCAGGAGGATAGCTGTGAGTTCAAAGTCAGCCTGGGCTACATAGTGAGTGAGAGCTTGTCTCAAAAAAAAAAAAAAATCTTGTTGGAAACATTGTGTAAAAACCTCATTATGTAAAGATGAAATATAAATATTTCACAGAAACTGAAAAAATCAAGCATAAAAAGTGCATATGAAAATAATTTTTTCACTTGGATTACAGTGAAGTAAAGAATTGTACCTCAGTTTGGTGAGAGTGTGGGCCATTTGCACACTTAGCATGAGAACACAATGGTAAAGTCTTTCTGGTAAACAATCTGGGTTATTTTTCCCCAAAAGTTAAAATTTGGTTAATTAAAAAAAACTTTAACATTCTGAGAATTTTTCCTGAGGAAATACAGATGGTCCCCCTAATTTACCACGGTTTCTCTTAAGAACTTTTGGCCTTACAATGATGCAAAAGCAGTACCCACTCGGTGGAAACCATATTTTGATCTTTTCCCAGGCTAGCAGAATTTAGTATAATACTCTTGAGATGTTGGGTAGCAACAGCTGCACTGAACTTCAGCTCCCAGTAAGTCACATGTACAGCAGGATAAATAGTTGATAATCAGTATATTACATTGCCAGCATTTTTTGGATACAGGTATTCAGTGAGTTATATGAGTTAGTCAGTAGTCCATATTTTATTATAATAGTCTTTGTGTTAGGTAATGTTATGGTTGATACATTGTGTCAACTTGGGGAGTCTAGAGGTTTGGCTGAATGATTCAGCAGGAAGCCAGGGTGCTTACTTAGTATACATCCTGAGCCTGTGGAAGAGGAGGGCATGGAGACTGTGTGAGAGCTACACACCCCCTGGGTGGGGGTAGACTGTTTACAATGTAAAGGAAAAGAAGAGGCTGCTTGCAGCCATTCCTCACTTTTGCTGGTTGTTTTTGCTGTGCTCTGCTGCCCTGAACAGTTTGCCCTCTGCCATGTGCCACTCTGCCTCAGAACCAGCCAAGTGTGGACTGAAACCTCCACAAACTGTAAGCTAAATAAACCTTTCCTTCCTTCATTTTGGGCGTTGGGTATTTTGTCTCAGCAATGAGAAAAAAGTAACTAAGACAGATGACTTTACCAAATTATAGATTCATTATTAGGGTTTTGAGCATATTTAAAGTAGGTTAGGCTAAACTATAATGTTTACTAGACTAGGCATATTAAATGTGTATTTTTTGGTGTTTTTTTGTTTGTCTTTGAGATAAGGTCTCACTGTGTGATTCAGGCTGGCCTTGAAAGTCACAGTGTAGCCCAGGTTGTCCTTGAACCCGCATCAATCATCCTGCCTTAACTTCCTGAGTGCTGGGATTGTATGTGTGCAGCACCACATTTATTTGGTTCTTGTTTGTTTGTTTTGTGTTTTTCTTTAAATTTTATTTTTAAGACAAAAGAACCCAGAATAACACAGAAACAATACAGAAAATACCAAGTTATAGAGAAGATAGTAGAGAATTGGCACTGGATGCTGTATAACATAATGTTATCTTCATATTTGTTATAACAAAATCAATAAAGGAAATACCAAATTACAGAGGAGACAGCAGGGAACCATCACTGGATGCTGCATTACATAGTGTTGTCTTTGCATTTGTTAACACAAAAACAATAAAGGAAACACCAAATTACAGAGAAAATAGTAAGGGGCCACCACTGGATATTGCATTACATAATGTCATCCTGCCCCTATCACTCAGTTATATAGATGATGGCTCATTCAATTACTCAATTTTCTCCACTTCACCTCCGTTGTTCTACCACCCTGTTAGTGGTCTTCCCACTGGTAATAACTGCACTTTTGGTTTATTTACTCCCTCCTGCTCTTACTTTGGTAAGACACTTGGCTGCTTCTAAATGTGCTGTATATTACGTGGGTGGACCCAAATTGCTATGGCAGGAGGTGGAGAAACCCCCTTTGGCAAGCCCTCACAGCTGTTGGGTGTCTGGTTGGGTAGCGGGGTTTACACGGCGAACCACCAGGCTCTATCAGTGCGTCCACATCTCTACGCTCAGGCCAGTCTTGGGGGCTGTCCCGGGGGCCAAGCAGAGCACCTGGTATGCCCTGTAGGCGGGGCAAAGCACCTGGCACACCCTGGGAGCCTGGCAGCACTCCAGGGGCAGGGTGGAGTGCCTGGCACACCCAAGGGGCCAGGCGGAGCTCTTGGGATGAGGTGAAGTGCCTGGTACACCTCGGGGGCCAGGTGGAGCTCCTGGGGCACGGCGGAGCACCTGGCACACCCCCAGGGGCTGGGCAGAGCTCCAGGGATGAGGTGGAGCGCCTGGTACGCCATTTGTTTCTTTGTAATGAATTGACCATTACATTTCTAAAGTTCTGAAATGGCCAACAGACCATAGAAAGATACCACTTTAGGCTCCTGCTTGAAACCAACAGCTTCAGAAAACTACTGGCCTTGATTCAGGGCCATTGTTTTATGTTTTGTTACAGTAGGCAGACTTGAACTCAGGACCTTGTACTTGCCCGGCAGGCACTGTGCTGCTGAGATAAATCCCTGGCCCTGTTTTATGTTTTTGAGACAGGGTTTCACTTGCAATTCAGGTTGGCCTTGAACTCACTTTGTAGCCCAGGCTGGCCTTAAACTTGCAGCAATCCTCCTGCCTCAGCCACCTGAGTGCTGGGATTACAGGTATGCGCCACCACACCTGGCCCCACATTTAAATGTACATTTGATTTGCTATATTTTCAACCAGTATTATTGTTTATCAGGCTATAATCCCATCATCAGTTGAGCAGCATCTGTAATCACATAGTGTTCCCTCTTAGCATGGTGGTACATACTTGTCATTCCTAGGATTCAGGAGGCTGAGGTAAGAGGCTTGCCATGAGTTTGAGGCCAGCCTGGTCTGCATAGTAAGTATGCCTGAACTGCATGGTGAGACCTTGTCTAAAAAAACAAGTTGCCATATATAAGATTGTGAGTTGTAATATTGTTGATGATCTGAATGTCTGGGTATTAGGAAACCATCAGTCCCTTCTCTCATAGGCCAGTGACATCCAGACAGGAGGCTTTGGGATCACCCACAGAGACTGAGAGAGCAGCACTGGATTTTGTTCCTTTAAGGGCCAAACAATAATGCGGGCTAGCTGGATCTGGTGTTGCATGCCTGTAATCCCAGCTGCTTGGCAGGCTGAGGCAAGGAGGATCACTGTGAGGCCAGCTTGGGCAACTTAGTAAGACCCTGTATGCCCCGCAAAAAAGTGTAGGGATGTAGCTCAATGGGTAGCATGTCTCTGAATTTTATTCACAGTATCAAACAGAAACCAGAACCCCAGATGAGAAGGAAGGGCCTCGAGTAAACATTAAAATGCCTAGATTTCTGGCGAGATGTTGACTTTGGAAACTCTTGGAACTTCAAAAAGGAAGGGCAGAGCTTATCCATGTAATACTTGCTGCTCTCCCTGGGCCAGAAGAGCCTGCCTATATCCCTGTCTCCAGAGTTGGGAGAGGGTTGTGGAGGTTTGGACACTGTCAATTTGATTAGCTTTGAGAGCCATCCATCCACCAATGACTTGGTGGAGCAAACTTCTAGGTGCTTCCTGATGAGTTGGGCTTGAGATCTGTGTCTGGGTCCTGGCCCCTTCCTCTCTGGCCCTAGCTGCTACCCTGCCTCCTCAGAGCCGTGAACTAAGCAGCTTTCCTGTGCCACACTATGATGTTCTTGCCTTGCAGCCGGTTGACCATTGATTGAATCCTCTTAAAACATGAGCCAAATTAAACTTCTTTTTCTTTAAATTATGGGTGTCGGGTATTGTGTCTAGCAGTGAGAAAGCTGACCGGTACAGTTGTGCAACTGAGAAGAATTGAAGGCTTTCCTTCAAAGGCCAGCTTGGTGTGTGGCCAAACTGTAGGAAATTCCTGACTGTTTACCACTGTTAGTGCCTTTAGGTATTGCTCTGCTTATCTAAGTCTAGAGGGTGAACAGATCAGGGGCTGACAAGAGAGAAGCAATAATATGGGTGATAAAACACTTAGAGCCAGAAGGAAAAGAAACACAACTCTCAGAACAAGGGCTCCTGGAGAAACAGACCTGTAGGAGAGAGAGAACAGCTTTGCCCAACTTCAGGGCAAAGAGTTTCGTTGCAGCAAAACTTTCATTTCAGATAGTAATCTCAAAGCTAATGGCCTGTAGGATCAAGTGAAATATGTCAAAACACTGCAGACAGTGAAACCAGGAAGGCAGAAGCTTAGAGGACCCCTCAGTACTATACTTTGAGCTGACTGTATCATCCTTGAACCAGTCCTGGTGACCAGCAGATGCCGCTCTTTCTCTTCTGCTGGTGTCATCTGAGGTAATCACTGAGACACATCAGAAAAGGATGACCTGAACTAATTAAACCAATGAGAAACCACTTTGGAACAGGAGGTGGGGTGGAATTTATTTTAGAGGGGATGACTACTTTGAATATCCCAGTAGTAACACATGGTGCCCTTTCCTGATCATAAATGAGATCTTGTGGGTGGCATATGGGAAGCCCTGAGGAAAGAGTAGCTACCTAATTTGTGTTTCTGAAGTTAGGGAGGGTATATATGCCCTTCCTAGCCAGTTCGTCTCATAGCGCTGTACACAGAACCCTGGAAACAACAGAATTCCTTAATTTGCCACCACCTAGTCCTAGGGAGTGCTTCTCAAACTTTAATGTGCTTACACTTTATCTGGGGATCCTCTTGAGTACCAATTTTGAGTTAAATGCAAATTCTGATTCAGTCAGTATGGCTGGGTCCTGAGATTCTCTCTGTCCCCACCCCTGCCCCCAACTGGGTGTTGAACCCAGGACTTTCACACTGACCTACATTCTCAGCTCTTTTATGTATTTTTTATTTTGAAACAATCTCACTAAGTCGCTGAATTGCCCGGGTTGGGCTGGAACTGGAGATCCTCCTGTCTCAGCTCCCCCAGAATGCCAGGATTACAGGCGTGTACTAACTCACATGGCCGAAATTCTGCATTCTTAAAAGTCCCCAGCTGATGCTGAATCACAGCCCACAGTGCGTAGCAAGGACCAGGTAAGGTTTTTCCTGTTGCATTCATCATCCATGTTCTAGCAAGTTGAAAAAGGCAGAATGAAATGGAGAGCAAGCAATTTTCTTGACTGCGGGCAGATTCTTAAGCCTTTAGTTATTTGGAAGCAAAGAATACGTTTGTTTTAAATTTTCTTCCCAACACACATTCCCTACTAACAAAATCGCAAATCCTTCGATGTAGAGCCTCACCACCACCTCAGGGGAACTGTTGCCTGCCTATTTTGCATTGGCCACCCCAACCTCCTGGCCTTACTGTCAGCGCAGGCGATTGGAGCGGTCGCGGGGCTGTGCTGCCAGCAGCCGTCATTTTTGGACCTAACCGATCGACAAGGCTTTGTGCTGTCACGTTTGCAACAGCGGCGCCCACGTCCGATACCCAGTGTGAGATAGGGAAGTGTTGGCTGCGGGTAGCAGCCTTCTTATGCCCCATACGCGCGACCAAGGGCCCGCGGACATCGGCCTGCATCCGTTGAGGGCCGGCAGCTGGCGATCCTTGCCCTTTGCGCTAGCTCGCGGGGTTTGGTGTGGGTGTGACCCCAGGCACTTCGCTACGCCTGCCCACTTCTAAAATGGTGGCAGAGGCGTCACGCCGGGCGGCGGCCAATGGGCTTCCGGGCTGTGCCGCCGGTGGGGCTCGGGAGGCGGAAGTGCAGTGGGCC